>JACXGM010019188.1:0-18722 GCA_016801145.1 Umbra pygmaea
TACACCAGTAGACATACCAGACGTTTGACTTGGCAGACATGATTCCCCATGTTAATGGAAATATTCAGAAATGCCATGTTTCTCTATTATTATTTGGTATTAAAAAATACTTGTTTAAGATTATGCCAATATATTTCAGAGGGTGTTTAGAACATCATTACACATTTTTTCAACAACTTCTATTCTTGGTGCGTCATTTGTATGGTTACACCATTTAGACAATTTTGCCCTTATTCTCTCAATATCATCATAAAACTTAATAAAATCAGGGATTTCAAGACAGGGGCCCAAAGAAATAGATATTTTGAAGTAAATGATGGCGTTATTATGAAATTTTCTCATTTTTAAAGTTATTCAAACCTCAGGCACAGAAAAAAATGAGCGGCACGTCTTTCACCCAAAACCTAAACTGCATATGGTCCAATAGTACCGGGCAACTATGAAGCCCAAAATAAAGGAGAAAATTTTTTACTCAGGAAACACTTCCCATGCCTTTATGTAACAATTAGACAACATGAGATTTGACATTGTTAACCTAACTGTCAAAGAGCAAATCTCAGGAGTATAACATTCAATATCAGGCAGAGAGTGCACAAACGAAAGTACTATACCATTCAACGAGAACCACCAGTAACAGGGGTAGCAACCCTTAATGCCCAGCAATCACCCTCTGAAGAAACAGGATCAATATAGGGAAACTACCTAATTGCAAAGCGACAACAGGTGTGAGATGAATCACTCTAGTATCCTTCCTACTCCTGAGATACGGACCTAGTCTTAAAGGTACAGTAACATATAGGGCCCTATCTTACACCCAGCGCAATTGACTTTTTCACCAATGCATGTATCATTCCTATCTTGCACCCGACGCATATGGGACTTTTCACTCCACAGACGCGCATCAGTAAATTAGGGAATGCACTTGCGTTTGTTGGGCGGTTCAGCGAAAAAAAAGAGGTGTGTTCCGGTGCAAACGTTCCCTGTATGCACATCGAGCATACACTTTGCTCCTCTCATCTACACAAATGCAGCAGTTATTGCAATACATACATAATTAGAAGGGAAAAAAAACAATTCCTCCCTCTCCAACCCCACAATCACTCACCCCAACCAGTGCTTGAAGTGGGGAAAAAAAGGTGCCGGTACTCTCTTGCATTGGCATATTGTTATGACATTTGAAATTTCTACAGTGAAAAACTAAACTTGTAGATATTGCTGGTACAACAACAATTTATTGTTATTTATAACAAAATAAATGTATTTATTTAAACATGTCTTGTGTGTGTGTCTTGACCAACAGTCAGGCCATGCATGTGTTTCATTACTCACATTATTTTTTGGCATCAGTGTAATTGACTAAGGTAACGTTAAGGTTGGTAGCTGCAGACTCCTCATTAATGCTAGCATTTCCACTCACATCAACCTTCAAGGTCTAAGGGGTTTTAGGTCCGCCTGGCACAAAGTTGACCTTTTGGCCTCTGGAAAGGTCATACTTTGACCTAAAAAAATAAAACATGGATTAATGAAATTCTACATTCCTTGGTCATTGAATTTTATGTTTTATTAAAATAATATGCTTCTGGTTGGACTTGGACCTCTGTTGACGTGTCTGGCTGTGGCACACGTGTTCTTTTAGTACCTTTCTAAAGCCAGGCTAGCATTAAAAAAGACACATCTTTTTAGTTTCTAAGCTTTCAGCATGGAAAGGTTTCGAACTAGCGTCCCTGGAGAAGCAAACTTCTGATAGGGTGGCCCGACTGCTTGCCTTTACGTGATCCGTCAAGAGTTCTGAAGTAAGTCACGTAGTGCCCGCTGGGTAGTGTAGTTTATGTAATGTTAGGATCATTACCAATCTCTCTGACACTGATGCTTTCTCTGTCAGTGGTTGCGTACCGGCTAAAGTGCAGGTACGCTTAAGAGTAAAATGTAGCAGTGTGGGTACTGCGTACCGGTGTGTTCCGCCCCACTTTGAGCACTGCCCCCAACCGCATTCTACAATCAACCACCACCACAATATCCAAAGGAACATTTTAAACCATTTTATGATTTGTAAGGGAGGATTTAGGTTTTTCACCCCGATTAAAAACTGAGGGTGCAAGAGATATTTTCTTTTCTGCAAAAGTTGTTATAGGGATTATTGGACCTGGTGGAGAGTGCCAAACATTTGGGCCTTGATTTTGCTGCTGTTCAGCTGAAAGAAGTTGTACTTCCTCAATGCCTGTATCACCTCTAGATGTGATCCGATGTATATAAAGAGGGACTTGGATGCAGTTTTTACATACACCTGGATGTGGCTTCATATCCGTCTGATGGCATGAGTGAGGGAGTGAATGTATACTGTATGTCAAAATGGATCATAATACAGACACACCTGCCAAGTCAAATACAATAGAAACACACCTCCATACTGTACCAAAAGCGAAGAAAGAAACATTTGTGAAAAGGTGGGAAAAGCTTGTGTTGCCTCGAATGCAAAACAGTCCATTGTTACACAAGGACATGCTCCAGGTGTCTGATTGATTCACTGATAAAGCTGACTGTCATCTCTGTCAAGGAACAAACAGCCTGCTAACAACAGACACTTTCTTCTGCTTGGCAGCTGACATTTCATCCTGAATCACCCATGGAAAATAGAGATGAACTGTCCCAGACTAATGAACGTGTTTTCCCCAAAACGCAACATACAACCCCCCTAAAATACCTAAAATACCTAAATACACCTCAAGAAACACAGTAGTTCCAATTGTTAAACTATACTTGTACCAAGTGGGATATTGCAACAAAATTATTAAAATAAAATGGCTGCCGATTAAGGCTAGGGCTGATTTCAAAGTTTTACTTTTAACCTACAAAGCACTACATAGATTTTCCCCTACTTATCTGTCTGTTTTGTTAGTGCCATAGATACCTTCACCCACGAGAACTTTCCCTTCATTAAATTTTCCTTGTAAATTGGATACAGAACTTTGCGCCGCTCCATAATCATTTTCGGAAACTGATCATTCATGCCTATTTTGGTGCCAGCAAGTCTTTTTCCCGGGCTTTTAAACATGATATTATCTTTGTTTTAATTTGTTGATTTAATCAAAGGAATCACGCTTTCATTTGGGGATTGATTACCCAATTTTAATCTCTGACATATTTAGATGTTGTGTGTAATAAATTTCTCTTTGCTTCTTCTTCTTTCATTTTACTGGCAGATCGCATCCATCAAACGGTGCATATACCTCCACCCTGCACTGGAGTGTAAGGCCGGTCATGGCCTCCCTGCTACATCCTTCGACCTACTGTATCCCTGTGTTTCTAAAAAGAAAATGCATTTAACACTATCTCTTTCCCTCTTCCACCTCCAAGCACAGGTCCTATCCCCGCTTAGCCTCCCTAACCTTATTATAAAATAGCTCCCTATCAACATCATACCAACACCATACACTCATCACACAAACCTGTATCATGTTTTGCCACCATTCTCAATGTAAATGGTAAATGGTAAATGGACTGCATTTATATAGCGCTTTTTCTAACCAACAATGGCCACCAAAGCGCTTTACATTGCCTCACATTCACCCATTCATTCACTCATTCATACACCGACGGCGGTGTCAGCCATGCAAGGCGCCAGCCAGCTTGTCGGGAGCAGCTGGGGTTAGGTGCCTTGCTCATGGACACCTCGACACTTGGTCAGTAGGACCCAAGGATTGAACCACCAACCTTCCGGTTGCTAGACAACCTACTTGACCCACTGAGCCACTGCCGCCCCTGAATGTGTCATTTAAACCTGTGTGACCATAACTCATCGTACTAAATACCACCTTTTCTCTCTTACACCATACAAGTCCCATTTCCACCTTCACTGACCTATGTACATTATGAAAAAACCTACCTTTCCTACCTTCACCCCACTGTCTCTTCCCATACCTAAATCCCTGCTGCCCATATCAAAGACTTGAGCTCCCTGCGCCCCAACGATACCTGAACATCTACCTCAGCCCTCCTTGCAGGACTCTTTGCCACCAAGTCAGTCCCCACATAACCTTCCGTTCCAACGTGAGAGGAAACCCAACAAAACCTCACAACCACCCGCTGTCTCTACAACCCCAGCAATATCCCCATCAACTCGCCCAAAAAATCCTCCCTATCTGACCTACCATTCTTCACACTAATTAACACTGCCGCTGAGTCTGAACAGATCACTACCCTACCTGGTGTGACATCCTCCACCCATCTCAGACCAACGATCACAGCCACCGTCTCTGCCATATACACTGAGACATTATCTGTCACTCTTTGACACACTTACATTGAACTCAGGGACATGCACCCCTGCACCCACCCTACCACCAGTCGCTGCCTTAAGGCTCTTGCTCACTGCGACAACTCCTGGCGATCCTTTGCAACTTCGTAGCGAAAGCATTTAGCACCTCTGTGGGAGGTAGCAACTTCTTACGTCGAGTCTGTGTTCACATTGCGGCAATTGTTTACCAGACACTACCGACTTTTTGTTTTGCATATGCGCTAACTCTCTGGCCCACTAGATGGCAGATGCAAACACATGAAAATAAACACAAGACCCTCTTATTAAAAGTAGCTACCACAGAACCGGTAGAGGAAAAGTACTTGAGTTGCGGGCATCGCGGTGGGTGACGGCTGATAACGCTTCACTTTATTGGCTACGGGTAGTCATGTTTTTAGAAAATTACAAAAATGGTTTGTCAGCTGTAGCAATAATTTGTTTGCTAACATTATATATACAAACGTTCTATTCCATCATAAAAACGAATTTTGTTACATTGAAACATTGAGGAATTGTTTGCCTGGTAATGTTATAAATACCAAATACTGTACTCACCAGATCCAATTGGGTGCATCAGTACATTGGGCAGTTGGAATGCAAAATTGTCATAGCAAAAGATGCACATTTTCAGAACGTGGTTTTATATACCGAGGTAAAGTTGGTTGGATATTGGATATTGGATATTCAACGGATATTCGAATCCCGACTTTTTAAAGATTTCAAAATTCAATAACGTTTTTGTTGAATGACTTAGAAACCTCAAACCACGTTTCAGTTGTTCAGATAGGACCCCCACATGTTGCACAGCCTTTGGAATTTCGAAAAAATGTTTAGAATTTTTTTGGTGATTTTTTAAAGATTTCAAAATTCAATAGCTTTTTTGTTGAATGACTTAGAAACCTCAAACCACATTTCAGTTGTTCAGATAGGACCCCCACATGTTGCACAGCCTTTGGATTTTCAATAAAAAGTTTAGATTTTTTTTGGTGACTTTTTAAAGATTTCAAAATTCAATTTCTTTTTTGTTGAATGACTTAGAAACCTCAAACCCCTTTTCATTTGTTCAGATAGCACCCCCACATGTTGCACAGCCTTTGGATTTTCAAAAAAATGTTTAGAATGTTTTTGGTGACTTTTTAAAGATTTCAAAACTCAATAGCTTTTTTGTTGAATGACTTAGAAACCTCAAACCACGTTTCAGTTGTTCAGATAGGACCCCCACATGTTCCACAGCCTTTGGATTTTCAAAAAAATGTTTAGAATTTTTTTGGTGACTTTTTAAAGATTTCAAAATTCAATAGCTTTTTTGTTGAATGACTTAGAAACCTCAAACCACTTTTCATTTGTTCAGAGAGAACCCCCACATGTTGCACAGCCTTTGGAATTTCGAAAAAATGTTTAGAATTTGGTTTGAGGTTTCTAAGTCATTCAACAAAAAAGCTATTGAGTTTTGAAATCTTTTAAAAGTCACCAAAAAAATTCTAAACATTTTTTTGAAAATCCAAAGGCTGTGCAACATGTGGGGGTCCTCTCTGAACAAATAAAAAGTGGTTTGAGGTTTCTAAGTCATTCAACAAAAAAGCTATTGAATTTTGAAATCTTTAAAAAGTCACCAAAAAAATTCTAAACATTTTTTTGAAATTCCAAAGACTGTGCAACATGTGAAGGTGCTATCTGAACAACTGAAAAGTGGTTGGAGGTCTCTAAAACACATGGCTAAAATGCTATTGAATCACTAACTTTGAGACATATAATTTATTGACGGTCCCTAACCATACATAGACCGCTGTGTACTTCGTCTGATACACCGGGTTATCGTGTGGCTGAGCCCGGGAAAACAGCACTGATTTCGGGATTCGAATATCCGTTGAATATCCAATATCCAATATCCAACCAACTTTACCTCGGTGTTTTACCTGCATCTGGACATACATCTCTGGAAAGAATAAAGAGGCCATAGTGAAATCATCAGTATCTCTGGTTTTACTATTGATAGGTATGTGTTTGGGTAAAATTGTTTTTTTCTTCCATAAACTTACTGACAACGGGGGTAATTCAGTAGCAGGGTTGACAAACTAAGTTGAAACCACACCTCTAGGTGTACTGACTCTGAGCTGTCAAACTCAAGAGTTACTGGTTTCTGAATAAGTGGTAACAATTCGTTCAGTCAACTCTGAATTGAAGCAACATTGAGTCAGGCACAAAATATTAAAAGCCATCATCCATGGAACACAGACATCACCATTCATCATGCCAACAGGAGAAAATGCACCGAATGCTTATTTCTCCCCAGTGCAATTAGTGACTGCTTGTTGTTCAACCCACATTCTGAAATATCCCCACTATTTCTCTCAAATTCATAATAATATTGTCTTCATGTGTTTGGGTAAAATGAAAAAGTTAGTTTTTTCCCCCATAAACTACTGACAACATTTCTCCCAAATTCAAAATGAAAATGTCATTCTGAGAATTTATTTGGTGGTGGATGAAGTGCGCTTTCCCCCTCACTTTGTAAAGCGCTTTGGGTACCTTGAAAAGCGCTATATAAGCTGAATGTATTATTACATTACAGTCCTGGCTGTGCATGGACTTTTGATTATTTTGGTATTATTATAATTTGATGTAGCAGCACTAATTGATTTAAGACAAATTTGTAGTGGTCTATTAATTTTACCAGAGCTGTATGTCGAGCATAATGTTAAGCAATATGTTGTCTGTTTATTGGATAAGATTTCTGCGACTAACACAGCAGTGAGAGCCAAGCAACAGAGAGAAACACTGCAGTTACTTCATGTCAGACAATGGTGTAGTACAATTATCAGTGGAACACAATAGATACTGATAGACATGTAGCCTGTTAGTGAACACCATTTGTGTGATTTTGAAAATGCAATAATTTCAGCTCTGTAAATCTACTTGTTATTTGTTGATGTTTTTTTAGGGGGAGGTGTTTAACAAAATTAAAATGTTAAATTAACATCATTTTTGTGGACTATGTTATTAGTTTTAATGTACCAGGTGATTTGAATCCTGAATTGGGCAACATGGTATTAATATTTGCTCAATGAATATACCACAGCTAACTAAAATTCCTTGTGTCCTGCTTTGTTTCAATCTCCTAAACTAGTGTAGCTGTTTGTTGTTTCAATCTCCTGGCAGGAGTAAATGTTTTTATTTTGCAAATTGAAAAGTATTCAAGTTAACCTCAAACCTACAACACCTTAAACATCCAATGATAAGTAATATATATATATATATATATATATATATATATATATATTACTATATCTGTGCAGTTTAAAAAAGGTGAACATCAAACAAACGTGTATTAAGAACAACAGTGCATACTGACAATGTAAAAGGTGAAAATCAAACAATATGCATAAAGAAAAATCAATGACAAAAAAAATCAAAACACTGAAGTAGCGCTCAGATCAGGGTAGCAGTCAGTACACTGGCTGCTGGTGCAACACCTGATCATCTTTTTTTGTTCAAAATTCCTCCATGATGATTTCTTCAGTCCAGGTTGCAATCTCGAGCAATTGATTTAAGCCACAGCATAAGGGCAGTGTCTCTGCTGGAAAACTGGGACAGCACCTGGTTGATGTGAAGAATGCTGGCTTTTGTCTCTCCAACCTGAATGTAGTCATTGCTGTGCTCAATGTACCTGCCCGAGCAAAGAAAGGTATACTTACTTGTATTTAAATATACTTCTAATATATTATTTTGACATTTATATTTTGAAAGTATACTTCAAATATACTTAACCCATTTAATCCCAAATAATTTTTTGACATGAACACTAAAATGACTGATGTAATCAGTAACACTGGTTAAACATATGTGTACTAGAAATATAATACTGGAGTATAATTTAAATATACTGTACTTTTATTTACTTGGGTGCCCCTTCTCCTGCAACTACATGATCTGTCGGTCAGACACAGGCTCTGCTCACTGGTGATGGTACTCTGTAATGCTCTAGGTGAGGATGTCCTAGGGAGGCTCTGCTGACTGTAGCTGGGACGCTGTTGTTTTGGAGGCTGATCCCAGGGCTCAGACAGATGAGGGATCCCACTTGGCTTGGGTATAAGTGTTGTCATCAACAGTAAACTAAACAAGAGAAAAGGATTTAATAACAAGTGCACTGGTTGTTGTTAAGTAAACTAGATCTTAAAGACTGTGGGAGAAGTGCAATGTTAACCATGTACTTCCTTTGTGTCTGTATCAATTTTTCATCAATGGAAATGGTAGATAAATCTGACGTTTAAGTACCTGGGAGTCCATATTGGAGACAGAGGCTCTGCGTCTAAAATGGGGAGGCTCAAAATCCAGTCTCTGAAGAATCCAGTTCTTGTCTGAAGGTGCTGCCTTTTTTGCACTGGTGTACTGGGTCCTGTTGTCTACCTGGCCTGAAGCTCCCCACTAAATTATCAGTTACAGCATGGAGTTGAAAAAGTGATATTAGAAGGAAAGAACACAAATACTAGCTAGTTACTTAGCATCCACGGAAGTCAGAACACTGTAAACAAAGCCAGCTATAAAAATGGACATCTCATTGTGTATGTAGTAACTTCCCTGAATATAGATCACGACTGAAAGAGTATCATTTGAGGTAGAGAAGATACGCGATTACACACTGTCATTTTGAGTATTCTATATCTTTTCCATTGCTTGACAGCCACAGAGCAGTTTTTTGATGTAAATTACAGACTAGCTCGCCAATTATCATGTTCACATTTTAAATGAGTAGTAATAAATAACTGCGTCATGTCTCCTTTCTGTATTAGTAACCAGCCTTCCCTCCCCAAGTTATATTTAATTAGCTAACGCAGATAATGTTTTCGATGCAAATTACAGACTAGCTGGCAAATTATCATGTTCACATTTTAAATGAGTAGTAATACACAACCGCGTCATGTCTCCTTTCTGTATTAGTAAACAACCTTCCCTCCCCAAGTTATATTTAACTACAGTAGCTAATGTATATAACGTTACGTAGCTATTAACTATGCAAAAACAAAGCTGCAAGTTAAATTAGTGAATTAAAACTAACCTGTAAAGTACAGATGAGGTCCAATCCGCTGTCAAATAACTTGTTTGATGAACAGCTTTGTCACGTTACATTTGTTGTTACCGGAAAATAACAATAATAACACATTCTTCTTTCCTTCCGCTTCAAGACGTTCTTCTGTCCCCCTGGTCCTTCTTCCACACTTTCGTTGACCTTTTTCCCCCCACTTTCTGATTGGCTCAGAGTTAGCCACTAGCGTCTGGCGTCTCGTAGCGATTCAACATGTTGAATCGCCTGGAATCTCTAGACGCTAGTCGCTATCAGTGGGTGGTGGGGATTAACACAGCAGGTAGCGAGATAGTGATCGGACGTAAACTGGTCGCTAACCCTAAAATCGCCAGGAGTTGCCGCAGTGAGCAGGAGCTATTAGACCCATCTGTACACCTCTTTAAAAACTCATAAAAACGATAGCTGATACCTTTCCACACACACACTCACATCCCCTTTGCCCCACTCCCTCCGTTCCTCAATCATGCCCAAATCCACACTTAGTGTCGAGAATAGCCACGGTAGGATAGACACCAATGCAATTGCCAGGCTAATCACAATCCCCCCAGGCCATACTGTACAACTTTCTGCCCAATCATCCACCCATACGCCCTCGGCCTACCCATGTGCCTCTCCCAACACACCCTGGTCGCCACAACCGCATTGTGACTTTCTGCACACCCCTTCATCCTTGTCCAATATGCCAACGCCAACTTGTCCCACCTCAAGCTCAGTGGAAATTCCCCCGTATCAACCTGCAATGCCACCACCGGTGTAGTTCTGATAGCCCCCACACATAGTCTCAGTGCTTGTGATTGTACCCTGTCTAGTCGCTGTACCACCGTTTTGGCAACCGCTCCATAAATAAAACACCCATAATCTATCGCTGATCTAATCAGAGCCTGACACATATACAATAGTGTTTGCCTATCCGCCCCCCAATAAAAACCAGCCACTGCCCTCATCAGGGTCAACACCTTCCTACACAACAACAAATACCTAAACTCTGACACTCTTCCCAAATCCTGACCATACATATGCAGCCGAACTTTCCACCTAGAATACAAAATGAAACAAGATTTAGCCACCGACATCCTAAACCCCCAAGTCTTGGACCAGTCCTCCACCACACCCACAGCCTCTTGCATTTTCTTTACAAACCTCTCATTCCTACCTCTCTTCCACAATGCCCCATCATACGCATACAGTGCCACACCCATTCCTTGCCCAACACCCCGAAAACACATCATCAATCATCAACGTAAACAACACTGGGCTAATCACACTGCCCTGTGGGTTACCATTAACCACCTCATACATTACATCCCTGACATAACCAACCCAACCCTCATCTGTATGTATCTATCAAACAAGAAATCCATAATCCAGTTATACATTCTACCCCTAACACCCAGTGCACTCAAGTTAATTAACACCCCCTCCCTCCAAATATCATACACCTTCTCTATGTCAAAGTACACCACAGTCATAAACTCCTTCATTGCTAGCGTCTTGGCTATCCCCATGCTAACCACCACCAATGCATCCATAGTAGACCTCCCCCTCCTGAACCCACTCTGTGCCTCACTCATCAAGCCCCTACTCTCCAGGAAAATCATCAACCTTTTCACTAACATTTTTTCCATCATATTAGCCCCCCCTGCAGCTGCTTGCTGAGAAATCTGAAAAAAAAATGGCTAATGTTAATTGGTGTGTATAACTTTTACGTTTGTTAGCCTTTTTGCTATGATTCTTGCTATGCTTACACAACAATAAGTAGGTTTTAACTCAACAAACACAAGATCTAATTTCACCATAATGTAGTGCTTTGCAACAAAACTGTTACAAGTTCAGTTATTATTTGTTTGGGTTAAAGTTAGGCCCTGTAATTAGCCAACAAAATTTTCAAATCTGTAGGTAGTTTCAAAGACGAACATTTGCTATTTGCTACAACTCTATTATAAGTATAGTTTAACAAGTCATAACTAAAAGTGTACCATGCATGGAATTTGAGGCAGTAACCAAGCAATTAATGTTTCCTCCCTAAAAGTTAGATTAATATAGCGTGTAAGGACAGACATTTAGCATGTAAGGGCATGTTTATGTAACCCTCCTATTATCTTTGGTGTCAATTTGACCCCAGGCTGTTTTAGTTGTATAAAACATAATCCTACTGTCTTTTGCTTTCAATTACAATTTATTTGCAATTTCAGGGGCACTTCTAAAATATTTTGGAGCATCCACTGCCACTGGTCAGGATGAGCCACCCAACTCCCCTGCTACACAGGACTAGAATAGTCTGGACCCTTCAGGATGAGCTATCATCTATGTCCTCAGCTACACGTCTCCACTAATATCTACAAAAAACATCTGATATTGAGGATGAAGACCTCTTTGCCTCTACTTCTCCCTAGCATGAGCCTTCAGGTGGGCTTTTGCATTTAAGTGTGTGTGTGTTCTAATGAAGGATTTGTGCAATTGAGGAATATCATTTTCACTTTCACTTATGTTGTTATAATAAAATATAACTGTTTGTGCAGAATTTTGTATTTTGTGTTAGGGGGGGCGCTCAAAGGGGGTTTCGTCCAGGGTGTAATTCAATGTAGAACCGTCACTGCTCTGAGCCGTCTGCCTACATCCCACCAATGCCCTTGTCAACTCAAACCTGGTGAGTTCTGCATCCATCGCCTCACTTGAAGCCACCTTCTTCTTCAACACATCTCCATTCTGTTTCAACATTTTACAGCGTCTCCTCTTACTCTGCTCACATAGGTGATCACCGCTGTGCACTTTCGCAAACCCTACATCAAGTGCATCTGCCGTTTCAGTACACGTCACAGCAATAAAATACCACTCCACCAACACTGGTATTTCAACATTCTTCCCCCTGTCCCATCATCTTCTTAAACATTTTACAAACCCTACCAATGTCCGTCCCCCTATTTCTCTATGATTCTGATTATGTCTTAGTCCCTACCAAGGTGGTCATTTCACATTTAACATAGAACAGGTTTCATTTTTTCTTCCTCATATTTCTGTTTGCTGATGCAACGCATCATATTCTTTTCCACCTGACTAATACTAATTGTCACTCACAGTATGTTGAACAAATGTTTTTGTACCGCAGTAAAGATATTTTGCGGTTTGATATTCTGATTTTGTTTGGCTGCGGTCCCGCAGTGCAGTGTTATAGAGATGCAAATAATATCTCATATCGTTATTCATGATTTGTGAATTCGTGTGTCGTGGTCCTCCGGTCCGAAATCAGTGTTTTTTTATACTCACTTTTAATTTTCACTTGCCTATAGTTCCAAAAGTTGGTCTCTTAGAAGACTGGACCCAGTGTCATCTTGACATTATAGATTTGTGAATTTTTTTACAGCAAAGCTCTTGCCCGTAAACCAGTTGTTAAGTCCGCTAAACAGAAATGTGGAAAATAGGCGTTTATCGTGTTTACCATGAATATATAATAAGCACACAGACCGCTGGATTTCAAAATACCTGTTTTAGATTGAGCTTGATTTGTGAAAACTTTCACAGTTCATTTAGGGTGAGTTTACCCTTCCCTGAGAGGTTAACTTCACTATTCTGATTTGTGAAAACCTTAACATTTCATTTTAGGTCAGTTAACCCTTCCCTGAGTGGTTAACTTCATCATTCTGATTTGTGAAAACTTTATAATAGACTAGTGAAGTTAATCACTTAGGGAAGGGTTAACTGACCCAAAATGAACTGTGAAGGTTTTCACAAATCAGAATAGTGAAGTTAACCACTCAAGGAAGGGTTAACCGACCAACACTGCATTGTGAAAGTTTTCACAAATCAGAATAGTGAAGTTGACCACTCAGGGAAGGGTTAAATTACCCAAAATTAACTGTGAAAGTTTTCACAAATCAGAATAGTGAAAGTAACCACTCAGGGAAGGGATAACTTACCCAAAATGAACTATGAAGGTTTTCACAAATCAGAATGGTGAAGTTAACCACTCAAGGTAGGGTTAACTGACCCAAACTGCATTTTGAAAGTTTCTACAAATCAGAAGAGTGAAGTTAACCACTCAGGGAAGGGTTAACTGACCCAAACTGCATTTTGAAAGTTTTCACAAATCAGAATAGTGAAGTTAACCACTCAGGGAAGGGAAAATTAAAAGTGAGTATAAAAAACACTGATTTCGGACCCGAGGACCACGACACACGAATTCACAAATCATGAATAACGATATGAGATATTATTTGCATGTACTGCACTTTCTTTATGACAGTTATACCATTATTAATATTTAGTCTATTCCCGTTATTATTGTAATATTATAGGCTATGTATTATTTTTTATTTATATTTAAATGCCAACCATGTTTTGTTGTTTTGAACGCGTTTTTATTACAATTGGGATTTATTGGATGTACAGTATGGCTATAACGCTGTTATGTGCAGGTTCCTCTGAAACTAGTCTCACCGGGGCGGTAGTAATATGTGACTCTGTTCTTCAAAATGAGTAGAGCGTGCTTTGCGGAGCAATGTTTTGAACCTCCTACTGGTGTGAACCTCCGACAATTGTAGCCGATTGGTATAGATAAATTATGCCCTCGCACTTGGATATTAGAAAGATCACGTCCTCGTTAGCCTAGGATTCGCATTTATACCTGTACTACAGGATAATTATCAGGTATTGGGACAATTTCGAGTCAGAAGACAGTTCAGGTAAGATCAATTTGAACATTAATTCTGACTTGTGAATGTAGAAAATCAAATTACTTAGTTTGAGACGTATTTTTGGTTTAACTTTGCGATTAGGGAACTGTCATTAAATGTACTTTTGAGAAATCAAATGGAATTTTCCCGCACGCGTGTGCCCTCGCTCGCTCCCACAGTTCAGAGCTTTCAACGCTGTGACTATGCCGCAGAGAGCTGGCTGGAAAATAACGAACTTCATAGTTTTATAGGTAATTTTACATTGCATTGTTGGATCTGGTTGAAATTTCATTGGCACACAAAAGGAGGCTGAGAAATCAGACTGTGCGTAATTATATGAAGTGATGTGTCATTGGCTAATCGTCACGGGTACACTATACTGTTACAGAGCAACGATAACTATCGTTTTACACATAGACATTATATAGGATTTACGTATGTGAAGCTAGCCTCTTTAGGGGATAACGAACTTCATAGTTTTATTGGTCATTTTACATTGCATTGTTGGCTCTGGTTGAAATTTAATTGGCACACAAAAGGAGGCTGAGAAATCAGACTGTGCGTAATTATATGAAGTGCCTATGTGTCATTGGCTAATCGTCACGGGTACACTATACTGTTACAGAGCAACGCTAACTATCGTTTTACACATAGACATTATATAGGATTTACGTATGTGAAGCTAGCCTCTTTAGGGAGCCAGCCCCATTAGTGGATTCCTAGCCTTTCTTATTTTCGCCTTCAGAATAATAGCGCTTGATTTAAACGTACAATATGTAGTTTTTGGCCGCTAGGGGTCTCTTAATCAAAACAATAGCAAAATATGTACTTGGATGACGTCTGTAAGTAGAGTGGGATCATGGGTTTTGTTATTGTCGTTAATGACAACCTTCCACTAGCGTCTCTGGCAGAAAAAAATGTTCACTGACAAAGTAATGTATTGTTTAAAATATTATAACTTCATTCACGTTATGTTTGGAAGTTCCCTGGACCTTAGAGCAACTAGAGCAGTCAAAGGTTATATGACGCCATTGACGGAAGACAAAATGAAACATCCCGTGTCTTCGAATTATATTACAAATTTCTCTGGGTTTGAAAATTGGTGGAAACATTTAGGATAATGTAAGTACCAAGGGCGTAGGAACGACTTTGATATTGCGGAAGACACACCATATATTTTTCACATTGTTTTTATTATTGCTGGGGACCACATTGCCTGTCTGTAACATTGGGGGGGATATGTCCCCCGTTCCTACACCCTTATTTCTGATTAATTTTTGAGGAACTGGCATTGAACAGGCAGCAACCCTACCTCCATCCTTGGGTTTAATCCATTACAATCATGAATACATTTTAAAACCTCACCTCACACCCTGCAGTGCCACCTGCCTCTCATTTTGTCTCTTCCATGGCTACATCACGGTTCTCCTAATAAATGATCAATTGTAGCCTATATGATTTTGCAAACATACTAATAGTGGACTTATGACCAGTTATGTTTATATTGGGCTCTTCTGTATGTGGAAAATATATAAAAGGCACAAACTTTCACATATTCATTATTCATTCCTTTTAAGAACTTACCTCACACCCTCCACCTGTTACTTAATCTGTAACTCGTTTATGTGCAACTCCTTCCTTACCTGCCTCTTACCTGATGGTACCAGCATTCTCCTGATGGCACATTATATAATTTTTTGAATGTAAATCTAGGCTTCGTAAATGATAGGTTATTATGTCGTCCTGTCCTTGTGTAAAATGTGTTGTATACTTACACTAAAGTTACTCTTTGTAAAAAAACTTCAGTAACGTCATGTCCTTTGATGATGGTTTTTATTTTTTGTGGGGTGGCATTATGCTTAAATTAGATGACAGAACATTTTACTCTTGCTAAGGTTAACACAGAGAAATCGATTGCCAGCTATGTGGCTATAGCTATCTAAGGTAACGTCAGTTAGCGCCTCTCGCAAAGCATAACACACGTGCCATTAAAAATTCCATTGTTGCTTTAAACGTCATAAGCCTCTTATCCATAACTCAATTTAGAAAAGCTTGCTAACTTAACTTCAACCGCTTGAGTGAGACTAATTTACCTCTTACAAAGTCTAGTCTTATTCAAGTTCAAAGCTGGTGCGCACCAATGACAGTTTATGAATTTGCACACCGGTAACATATTTTTATGTTCCTAGTGTAATGTTAACTTCTCTCTACCAATCAGATGCTCCGACTATAGGTGAAAATTGAAGAATATGAAGCTGGTGATTTGTGAATTGGTGATTATTCAAACAGCATGAAATGGGAAGAATATCTTCTTTGTCGCGCTTTCAAAATAAAAGTTCCAAATGTACAATTTTTGTCGCTGTGGTATATGCTACTTTTTTGGGTGGGACACATTCAGCATTTTCCAATATTGGGGGGGACCCGGTTCCTACGCCAATGGTAAGTACACAACTAAGAAATATATATAATATAGGTATAGTGATGTTTGCTTTTTTTATTCAAAGTAGCCCAAGTCTTTTGTTATTGTTTTGGAAAACTACATATTGTACCTTTAACTCCATGAAAAGATATTACTAACGAAAAAATACATAACACATTTTGAAAATCTACCACAAAAATCTTTTAGAATGTTGTGATAAATAATATTAAGTTTCATTAGACAATTTACATCTGGATTGATTAAATATGTAATAAATATGTAATAAATACACAGAGTCCAGCCACATTAAGGATTCCATATGTTATTTGGCATGTGGCATACATATTGGATTGCTCAGTCATCTGTGAGGAACTCAGAGTAGAGTTGTTGCTCCTTCACGTAGAAAGGCGCTAGTTGAGATGGTTCGGAAATCTGGTAAGGATGCCCCCAGGGCGCCTCCCTAGGGAGGTGTTCCAGGCACGTCCAGCTGGGAGGAGGCCTCGGGGAGGACTAGGTGGAGAGATTGGATCTACACATTGGCCTGGAAACACATTGGGATCGCCCAGTCAGAGCTGGTTAATGTGGTCAGAGAATGGGAAGTCTGGGATTCCCTGCAAGAGCTGCTTCCCCCACGACCCGATCCTGGATAAGCAGTTGAAGATGAGATGAGATGAAGCAGAAAAAAGCGACAGCGGAGATGTCTGGTTCACAAAACAGACAGCCCAGAATCTGAGGAAGGCTTGCCTGGAGGAGGCAAGGATGTATGGTGCTACACCAGCGTGCTTTTCACAAGGATGGTAATATGCACCATCCTACTCCAAGAGGACAACACCATACAAATATGACACCCACACATTTTCTAAAAATAATACATTTTTGAATATCCAATTGTGATATCTACTTGGTCAGTCATCTTCTGCCAGGTTTTTCCCTATGGCCAATTATAAATTTAATCTGACCACCATTAAGCATGTTACAATGTCATACACAATTGTTCTGTTAAATTAACAAATGTGATCCCAGCAGTGGAGATAATTATGATACGTTTGGCCATTTTATGATTGCTGGTACATGTTGCTTCTGTGTTTTGAATATTGATCTGTTTCTGTACCTTACTGCTCACATGTGCAATAATAGATGGATAGGTAATATGATTCCAAGTCCAGTAGGTATGATGGCCCAGCAAGAAGAGCCAACCTCTGGGGCCATGGAACTCTGCTGTACAATAGAACCAAACCACTGATGAAGTTACGTGCAACACATTGTGTAGTTATCATTGAGGGGAAGGCCACATTGTGTAGTTATCATTGAGGGGAAGGCCACATTGTGTAGTTATCATTGAGGGGAAGGCCACATTGTGTAGTTATCATTGGGGTGATCGAAAGGCACAGACAACAGGTCTCTGGTGCTATCAACCTCTCCCCTATTGTCTGGCCCAATGTCTGATAATCCAACCCTGTTAACAGAAGACAATTGAGGATCCAAGCAGCTACCTCAGTTAATAGAATAAAATAGGGTTTCGTATAAATATTCACTAGTTTGATTCATTATGTATAAGGCTTTACATTAGGAAAGGAGTAAGGTTAATAAATTCTTTGTAATACCCCTACCATTTTAGTCATTTAGCAGACGCACATATCTAGAGAGATTTACATTAAATACAGGGAAATTCTCCATGGAGAAACTTAGGGTTAAGTGCCTTGCCCAAGGACACCATGACATATAGCACAGCTGGGAGTCAAACCGGCAACCTCCCGACTACTAAGCCAACTCCCTAACCGCTGAGCCATCTAATCAATTAATTAACTTTTGTGGCTAGCATTAAAAGTCCAATAAATAATGTTGTAAAAGAGTTATTGAAATAAACTCTTCAAACATGTATTCTGTGAGTTTCATTGAGTAAGCAGATACCATATTTCAGTTTTGCACATTCTTTAGTTTTTGCTGTACAGCCCGATATGTATGCCATATGGTCAACAACACATGGAATCCTTAATGTGGCTGGCATTAAAAGTCAGCAGCATAGAGCCCTGTATTGCCCTGCTGGTTTGCTTCTAAAAGCTAAGCAGGGTTGGGCCCGGTTATTCCCTGGATGGGAGACCAGTGCTGCTGGAAGTGGTGTTGGAGGGCCAGTAGGGGGCACTCTTCCCTCTGGTCTAAAGATCTTTCCCAATGCCCCAAGGCAGTGATGGGGACATCTGCCTTGCATAGGGTGCCGTCTTTCGGATGGGACGTTAAACGGGTGTCCTGACTCTC
>JACXGM010019189.1:0-12109 GCA_016801145.1 Umbra pygmaea
GTAAGCTTCCGCATTTTTGTCAAACGCATTTATCTCCAATCCGAAACAATTAATGTTTAAAATAGCCAAATAAAAAAAACGTATCATATGTTGTACATTTCACCCGCCACAGTGGCTGGTAGATAGGGAAATGTTACCCGCCAATGTGAAAATCTACCCGCCATTGGCGGGTGGCGGGTGTTAATTTCCCACCCTGGTGGCCACAGACAATTGCTCTCTCCTTATCCTTATTGACTGATTCTTCTCTAGTTTAGCATTTTGCTAGTGTTCTTGTCACTACTGGTAGCATGAGGCGGTACCTGCAGCCCATCCAGGTTACACAGGTAGTCCAGCCCCTTCAGGATGGCACATCCATACCTCACAAGAAGTTTTACTGTGTCTCCCAGTACGATCTGAAGACTATGGAGGAGATACCAGAAGACGGCTGTTTAATGAGGAGACCTGGACAGGGCCGTAGAAGGGCATCAACCCAGTGGCAGACCGGTATCTGCTCCTTTGTGTGAGCAGGAACAGGAGGAGCACTGCCAGAGCCCTACAAAATTACCTCCAGTGGGCTACTGGTGTGCATGTTTCCATGGGTGTGGCATGAGGACCTGACATACTCTAGTGGGAATTGGGCTCACAGCCCAGCACTGTGTAGCTCTATTGTCATTCACCAGAGAACACCAGAATTGGCAGGTCTGCCATTGGCGCCCCCTTCTCTTCACAGATGAGAGCAGGCTCACACTGAGTGCATGTGACAGAGTCTGGAGATGCTGTTGTGAACACTATGCTGCCTGCAGCAAAATCAAGCATGACCAGTTTGGCGGTGGATCAGTGATGGTCTGGGGAGGAATATCCTTGGAGGGTCACACAGACCTCCATGTGCTAGCCAATAGTACCCTGACTGCTGTTAGTTACCAGGATGATGTTCTCAAACCCATCGTCAGAACTTACGCTGGTGCAGTGGGCCCTGGGTTCCTTCTGGTGCAGGACAATGCCCAGCCTCATGTGGCCAGAATATGTAGGCAGTTCCTGGATGATTAAGTCATTGATTCAATTGACTGGCCATCATGTTCCCCAGACCTGAATCCAATTGAGAACCTCTGGAACATTAGGTATCAGTGCATCAAATGACATCGAGTTGCACCACAGACCGTTCATGAGCTCACTGATGCCATGATCCAGGTCTGGGTGGAGATCCCCAGGACACCATTTGTCGTATTATCAGGAGCATGCCTAGACATTGTCGAGAGAGCATACAGGCACGTGGGGGCCATACACTTCTGAGTCACATTATGAGTTGTTGGAACAGCCTGTTATTTCAATTGTTGACTTTGATTTTCTGTGTGAGTTAGAGGGCTCTTAATCGGTTGGTGAATTTGGTTTCCATTGAACTTTGTTACGTCATTTTGTTCTCAATTTACACAAAGTAAAGATTTTGATATTTAATATTTCATTCATCGAGACCCGATGTGTGATTTGAGTGTTCCCTTAATTCTTTTGAGCAGTGTATGATGAGGAATATGCAATGGAGAGCCTCACGTTATGTTAGTGAATACATTTTGTTGGACACGTTAACCCCAGTGAGAAAGAGCTGCAGCAATGGCAAATGATTATTGGGGATACGAATACAATTGATATGAAATGCATTTGAAATCAACAGCTCACATGTTCAACGTGATTCAGGAAGCAGTTTAGCAGACACTTTTGTTAAGAGCAGCTTACAATATTGAGTGTATAGATTTTCATTATGGGCACCTGTTGGAATTAAACCCTAAACCCTGGCATTGCAAGTTTAAGACTAAGCTCATAAAGAACGGTTAAGGCCAAAGTCGAGCGGTTTTAACACCGTGATTCTCTGGTGTTATCACAGGTGTGCTTTTGGCAGGAGGCCGTGGGTACGGGTGCAGTGTTGCAGGTTGTTTGCCGATAGGTGTGTTCTGTTTACACTTTCTCCTTGGCTTTGATCCCACTGTTGCCTCTGCATGTGTGAGGCTGTTCCTCTGGGACTTTCAACCTGAAAAGGGAAAGAGGTCGAGTGAGGGAGTAGCTGTAACAGTGGATCTGTGCTATGTGTGTTGCTGGTGACACGGGACACTGTCTACCGGATACAAGAGTTGACTAGCAGGTTATATCTTCCGACTTAGTGTTATGTTACTGATTTGTTGATTTACAGTCTTTGTTAAAGCTGAATTTAAACTTCTGAGGTGCCACAGATTCACTGGTCAGGTTAAAAAAATGTTTGAGGCTGTTTTCTTTTTTGTTTATTGTTCGAGTTTGAGTCCATATTTTCTATTATTTCAAATACTATGTTTTTACTATGTATGTAATGGCTGTGGTAGTGATGGAATCATTTCTGTCTGTCAGTCTTTCTCAACTCCACCTCCTGTACCTCAGCAGCTGATCCACCACCATGCGTCTATACCTGCGTCGCCGCATGTCCCCCCTGAAGCTGGTTCTGGCTGGAGGAACTCTGTTCATGGTTGTCCTGGTGATCCTCCAAAGGGACGTGAGCTCCAACACTGGCGGAGACCCCTGGTTTCAGGACCTGGTTGAACGCAAGGAGAGAGTTCTGGTGATGGTCCGAGGAGCTGTCCAGAACCTGGGCTTCCAGGTACCAGTATGGGCCCCCCTGGTGGTGGGGGAGGGAGGACCACCGCTGTTGCTTTTTTATTTAATTAATCTTTCTTTAAATCGAGTTTCACTGAGACCAAGGTCTCTTACAGTCGTGCCCTGTATGACAGATATGCTTAAAAATGTAAAACATACATGATGAACAAAAAATATACAATAGAAATGAAAGAAAAATATCAAAGTTAAGTTGTTAACAATAAGGTTGGCTTCCAGATTGGAGCTCCAGAGCCTCACCCGGTGGATGAAGCCACCCCAGACCAACACTGTCCTCCAGGCTTTTACTCACAGATGGACCTGAAGCCAGTCTTGGAGAGGCCCCCGCAGGACCCAGAGGCACCGGGGGCAGATGGGAAGGCCTTTGAGAAAAACCAAATGACCCCAGACGAGGAAAAGGAGAAAGAGAATGGGATGACCGTCAACTGTTTCAACCAGTTTGCTTCCGACCGGATCTCCTTGAGCCGCAGCCTCGGAGAAGACACCCGACCCCCAGAGTAACATGCTGTTTCATTTGTTCCACCTTTTTCACAGATTAAAAAAATTATTGCTATGATTAACAAGGGATAAACTCTCACCAGGCTGTAACTACACCAATCAAATGATTTTAGATTTGTGGGAAATGGGGAACGAGTGCTCGTTAAAACAAAACAAATGCAGCCTGAACTTTGGCCCCTACTTAACATTGTCAATAGGAGGGATCGTATGGCAGTTCTACTAGTGTTAGTTTAGAAACTACTACTTCTATCTTGGATGACTCTTCCAGCTCTTAAAAGATGATCCTGAGGGTAACCTTGGAGATGGGGGGAGTCATGGTGTGTCTGTGTTTACTACAGATTCTATTGTGAGTTGTCTGTTTTTCAGCAACATTTAAAATCCTTAAATCCTAGCAATGTAAAGTTTCTTCTCTAAAGAGCTTTGAAAGGATATTTTAATCAGTGTAGTTTGTGTGCATGTTTGCTAAGGGTTGTTCATTATTTATTTTACATCTTATTCTGCAATACAGTACATTTTACTTCAAGTGTTTGCACAGTGAGACATTTTGAGTTTTTTGGGGGCGCTGTGTATTGCAGCAATTTTGATCAGGTAACTTAAAATAATAGGTGACATTATACATTTGAACTCTACAATCTATTTATTATTTCAAATATAAAGTGCAGGATTACAAAGTAAATTCAAATACTTTTGTAGTTCCCTGATAGACTCAGGTTTCACAAAATATTGTGATTTGCCCCTCCGTTTCTTCCCAGGTGTGTGGAACGTAAGTTCCGTCGCTGCCCTCCCCTCCCCACCACCAGCGTGGTCATTGTGTTCCATAACGAGGCCTGGTCCACCTTGTTGCGTACCGTCTACAGTGTCCTCCACACCTCCCCCGCCAGCCTGCTCACCGAGATCATCCTGGTGGACGACGCCAGCACATCAGGTACCAGGCACAGGAAGGTCAACGTCGTTGTCTAGAGGTTCTCATTCCAGTAGATCCTCATTTCAAATGTCGCCTTCAGTAGCTGCCAAAAATCAGGCAGAGCATTATCTCTTTGCCCTATAAACGTGAAGTACTACCAGTCCATGCCACACTCTGCACACAGTGCATTGTTGAAAGACAACAGAAATTCTGAGGTTTGACCTCACATGAGCCATACTGTCAGTAAAGATCAAATTGACTAATTGGCTGATCCCTTATTCATGTGACTACAACGCTAGTTGAGTCATCAGTAGGGAACAAAAAATGCATGTACTGAAGTTGATTACTTAATCTTGACCGTAATGATGTTGCCCATGTTGGAACTCGGCTGACATAGCAAGTGGTTTCTTGAAATGTGCTGCAGACTAAATATATGTTGTGGCCAAGGCCTAAACATTTTAATCTAGCACTTTGAGGTCCACAGACTGATCTGTTCTAACTAAATGTGGTCACCAGTGCAGTGCCGGCCTCCTTCCTCCCATCACATTTGAGATTCCTCATTATCGTGGTTAGATAATAGTAGTTTGTACACTCTTGGCCAGCTCTAGAACAAAAACTGCCCTAAAGCCTTTTGATGTGCAGTATTTCTCTCCTCTCATTCTTGCTTCAATTTTTTACAAATGAATACAAAGTATAACAAGTAAAATGTACAAATGTATATATTTTTAATAATAATAATAATAATAATAATTAGAGCATTCTGAACTATTACATCACTTCGATCAGAGCACCTGGGGACCAAGCTGGATGAGTATGTGAAGCATCTGAGGATTGTGAAGGTGATGAGGCAGCAGGAGAGGACGGGCCTGATCACAGCCAGGCTGCTGGGCGCCAGCGCGGCCCAGGGAGAGATCATCACCTTTCTGGATGCTCACTGTAAGTATCCACGGCTGGGTGAATAGAGGTAATTTAACCTCTTACACATGAATATCCTTTCACTGTGGAAGTGAATAGATCCACAAGTATTTTGTTTTTTTGTTCCTTTTACACTCTGAGTCGGCGTAGGTTCAATACATTTGACCTCCTGCTGTATTTCTTGGAGCTACCTTACCATTTAGTTCAATTAGGTCAAAACTAATCCAGACGATGTGTGGGAACGCGGTTTGGGTCACTGAGGGGACTAGAGGGTGTTAGCCCCACTCCACCAAAACAACACTTCAGTCTCAAACCTTATTTCTTGTGTCTACGCATCCTGCTCACCTCTTTCTCAAAGTACTTCTGAGGTCTAAAGGTGTGCTCCATAGCTCATTAAAAAAAGAAGACAGAGTATAAACAAGAGTGTACCAGTGAGATTTGTTGTCGAGGCTATCCCCTCAATGACCCCCTCTACCCAGGCACAAGGAAGGAAAGATGAGGTGGGATGTGGTCACCAAAAGAGATCTATTTACAAACACTATTTGTAACTGTATTACTTTAAATAGAAAGTGAACACCCCCTCAACCTACGTCAACTTTGCTCTTCGAAATTTGAACGAGGCCTGTCACAAAAAACCCTAAGCTGTCGTTGGTGCCAAGGGGCACAACGTTTTAATTCATAATTCATTAATTTATACTTTCAACATTATTGTTTTCACAAGAATGCATTTTAGTTCTGTAACATATCCTTGTGTTGAGCAGGGGGTGTACATATGTGAAATTATAATAATATCATGAATCTCAGGTACTGACATGACAAAATAGCAATGTTCACAAGTGGCATATACTTTATATAGGTACTCTATATAATATTTCTAGAATCCTATCATGAACCGCTATATATAAACCTTACTAAACCTTATTTAAGTAACTTTAACAATTGTTTAATGGGATGTATTATAGATGTTATAGCCTATAAGGACATTCAAATAATCAAGTTGTTGCATGATGAGAATTGGATTAGTTGAATCATATTTACTTCTTTGAAAGGATCACCATGATTGACAGGTCCTATAGAATTGTGACACTTTTCCATCCGCAATATCATATTACCAGTAGTAAATGTTTAGTTTGCTGTAGTCATATTAGACGAAGTTGACACTGCATTGTTTAAAAACAACAACACAATAGCCAAGGAAAATGCTTTAAAACTACATTTTATTTAGAAGACGTCTGGGATTTATAAGGTTTCATTCAGAACTGTATAAACAAGGTTTCAGTCAGAACATGGTTATAAACCGAGCCTGGTAGCATTACACTCAGTCCTCCTCTTGCCTTCCCAAGGCCACGGGTTTTGTTATACTCTTGTAGTTCTGTTTGTCCTCTGTGTTCTGGGGCCTAGATCATAACAAATCAAGGATGTTCTAATGCTCATTACAGTCAGTGTGAACACTATTAGATATGTGCTATATCAAACCAACAAGCCGTTCAGAGTCAGGGCTAGTCTGGGTCACTGTGTATGTCAGACTTCAACTTTTCTCTTGTCGCTATAACTTAACAACATGCAGCTGTAGGCAAACTACAAAGGTAGTCTAGGCAGAATACAAAGGTAGGCTACATTTATTAACTGTGAACTTCTCTCACTGTACATGAGACCACACGTTCCTACATCCAAATAAACCTGTAAAACTCCGGTAGATTACTTTGTGTGCTCAATACACTGACTAAAGTTTGCTATGCAGACACTGCGTATAGGCGTTTCAACAGGAAAACTAAAAGGTCATTCACAATGACAGTGTCGACGTGGAAGGACCGGAAGTACTACTCTTTCTGCACATAGAAACCTGTCAGCGTTCACAGATGTACACGTGTGCAGAAGCTTTAGGATTTCAAGGGAAAGGTCTGGGAAAAGCCTGATCTCGTGCCACCCCTCTCATAATGCAAACAAGCAGAACCTGCTCTTCAAGTAGCCTTCCTATACAAGTAGGGCCACATTCCACTTCCAAATGTTAGATATAGGTCATTGATCTGCTTGGTAGTCTGGCGCTTAGGGGTCCACTGAGCATTTCAAAGACTCAAAGATTAATTTTCAATTGGGACAAGGGGACAGTGTGCGGGGCAGTGTGAAGCTGTCGTGAGATGCACAACAAAATAGAGCTCCTCTGTATTATGCAAGTTTCAGAAAAAATGTTGTAATTATAACTTATCCTGATGTGTGACTTGGCATCATGCTAAACTTCCTGCATTGATGACAAAACAACAAATGTTTTTGAACAGCAAAACTTAAGTACACGCTCACAAGCGGCCGGCGAACCAAGTGTAGGCCCACGAAATACCAAAATGCCAGTGGACACGGCACGTTTTAGTTTCAACCCTGATTTGGTGACCTCATGGGGAATAGTGTGTAATTTTAATGTACATCAGGTAAAGGCTTCACAGTAATAAAATATAGTAACACACATTTACTGCCTATTCATACAAAAGATATTCTGTGTACAGGCCCTTCACCAGGAGTCCTGTCCCCCTAAGAATATGTTATGTACCCATTCGCAAACAGACAACATTATAATGAACAGTCAACCATGCCAAGCCATGGTCCCTGTACATTTTATCCATCCTTGTCTGCATTAGCTCAGACCTGTATGTTTCTACTGTTTAAGGCAACAGCGGCACAGTGGTACCTTTATCGGAGTAACAGACCAGCAGGATGGAACTCCACGCAACATTTGTATTGTTTCTGTCAGTAGGATTGTAGAACATGGATGATAGATGATACGTATCTGTACTGCAGCTTCATTTCTGAACCTTCCATGTGTTTGGTACTGCTTTTACTCTGAAACGTTTTGACTTTGAACACAACCCTTTGGTCCCTTTTCCAGGTGAGTGCTTCCATGGCTGGCTGGAGCCCCTGCTGGCTCGTATCGTAGAGGAGCCCACTGCTGTGGTCAGCCCTGATATCACCACCATCGACCTAAACAATTTTGCCTTCATGAAGCCTGTGTCCACCTCCAAGGCCCACAACAGAGGAAACTTTGACTGGAGCCTCAGCTTTGGCTGGGAAGGACTCCCAGATCACGAGAGGGACAGACGAAAAGATGAAACCTACCCTGTCAAGTAAGGGATGGCTACCAACCGCTAGTTCAGACAGATAACTGGTTTTCTGTTTGATGTTCAGTGTGTGTGTGTACTAGCAAATTGCTCCCTGTGTTAAGCTGCATACTTGGTTTCCAGTTTCTCATATGCATCTCTGCATGTCTGTATATCCAGAACGCCAACATTTGCTGGGGGTCTCTTCTCCATATCTAAGAAGTATTTTGAACACATCGGGACGTACGATGACAAAATGGAGATCTGGGGGGGTGAGAACGTGGAGATGTCCTTCAGGGTTAGTCTTTGTCCTTTTTAACATATTTGTCTTTGAATATTGCAGATTATTTGTATGTAAACTGAATATCCCTTTATTGTGCGTGTTGGAATGGTTGAAAAAACGTATGTTTTAAGTTTCAAAAACATAAAAATGGATAACATTTGCCAAATCATAACATGGCTGAATGTACGTTAAACCTGCAGGTGTGGCAGTGTGGAGGCCAGCTAGAGATCATCCCGTGTTCTGTGGTGGGTCACGTCTTCCGCACCAAGTCACCCCACACCTTTCCTAAAGGTACTGAGGTCATCACACGGAACCAGGTACGACTAGCAGAGGTCTGGATGGACGACTACAAACACATCTTCTACCGACGCAACCAGAATGCTGCCAAGATGGCCGAGGAGGTATGAGAACTTCCAGCTTTATTGTACTGTCCTGTTTAGAGATGTAAGTTTTTAAGTTTCATGGTTTACCTTGGTTCTAAAAAAACAGATGTTTGTCATACCATTGCCATTTTCTCATTTAAGGTATTGCATAAATATAAAGTCAGAATTATTCTTAATTCGGAAAATAAACGTTCCTGTTGTAAATATCAGATCAATTAAACACTCCAGACCCCTAAACAGCTCAAAATCGGTTATTTTTTGGACACAACAGTCAGTAAAAACACCCTCTCAGCTCATTCGGTATTTCCCAACTCAGCCCACAAATGTTTTCCGAAAACATCACTGCAACGATTTTTTAGTTTTGAAGAGATTCGATTTTTTTATTTGAGCTGATTGGAGAGAAAAATGACACACATATCAGGAAGTCAACCAAACACATCTTGATGTATTTCTGAAAATATTGCAGTGATGTCACTGAAGTTTTTTTTGGAAAACATACGGTGGCCAAGTTGGAAATTACCAAACGCGCTGATAAGGTGTTTTTTGTGACTGTCGTGTCGGAAACATTAACGGCACAATGGTGTTAAGGTGTTTAGAGAACAGGATCGTTAGAGTCCACTACATTTACACAGCAGCATATAAACTTCACATGATTTAAATAAATCTCTAAATTGAGATGTCATCCTCTTTTATTCAACTGTCACCAAGGCCACATGCGCGAACGTGTCAAAGTACCTAGTGCACCAACATGGTACCGCAATTGGAATTGGCAGTGGGAATAATTTGGATATGCACTAGCCATTGTAAATAAAACCATCCTTTTCCGACTCTTGTTATTTATCTACAAATTTAATGGAAGATTTCAATCCATATTGTTCTCAAAACTCAGTAATGAGGTTTTATTTTCCAACTCGAGTCGACTCAGGGAGGACAAATAAAGATCAGGAAGCCAACCAAACTCCTCCCCTAAATCTAGCTGTATTTCTACAATGATGTAAAAAACACCATTATAATTCATCCCAAAGGTGTTCAGTGGGTGTGAGGTCAGGGCTCTTTGCAGGTCACTCAAGTTCCTCCACAACCAAACTTGTCAAACTATGTCTCTATGCAGTCCGCTCTGTGCACAGGGGCCCATTATGCTGGAACAGGAAAGGGCCTTCCCAAAACTGGTGACAACATTTTGGAAGCACCCAAATGTCTAAAATGTCTTTGTGTCCTGTAGCATTAAGATTAGCCTTCACTGGCACTAAGGGGCCTAGCCCAAACCCTGGACAACAGCCCCAGACCATTATCACTTCTCCAAACTTTAAAGTAAGCAGTATGCATTCTGGTAGGTAGCATCAGCCTGATCCAAATTTTTCCATCAGACTTCCAGAAAAGTGACCTGTGATTCATTACTCCAATCAACATGTTGCCCCTGCTCCAGAGTCTAGTGGCAGCATGCTATACACTGACTTGTGGCAATGGACATCCTATGACAGTGCCACAATTAAAGTCACTGAGCTCTTCTGTATGACCCGTTCTACTGCCAACGTTGGTCTATAGAGATTTAATGGGTATGTGCTGGATTTTTCTGCACCTGTGAGCAACAGTGGCTGAAACACCTGAACTTAATTATTTAGCTTACTCAGTGGTTAAGCAGTCAGACTTGTAGTATGAAAGTTGCCAGTTTGATTTCCTAATATGTCAAATAATGTTGTCAAGGCACTTTACCCAAAATATTACTCGAATGAAAATTAGTAAGGGTGTCCAAATACTGGATTTTCTCTGTTTATCAATCAATCAATCAATCAATCAAATTTATTTATAAAGCCCTTTTTACAACAGCAGTTGTCACAAAGTGCTTTGACAGACACCCGGCCCGAGACCCCCAAAAGCAAGCAACACAAGTGATGCACAGTGGCTAGGAAAAACTCCCTAGTAGGAGGGACCTAGGAAGAAACCTAGAGAGAGGCCAGTATCAAACAAATTGTATACATAAATTAAATTGCCATTAATATTAGCAATACACTGTGATACCGTAATACTGTGATATGTTTTTTTACTGTTATCATACCATGAAAATCTCATACTGTTAAACATCTAGTCCTGTTAGATACATGAGTTATGGGGGCATTTAAAATATACTGTACAGTCACTGCAAGTGGCTCTTCATAAGAGCTCCTGATAAGTAATGTAAATTACGTTAATGTAAGAGAAGGCTTAGCCCATGGTTGTCATTTATTTTCACTTTGCATGTTAAAATACTTTGCATGTTAAAATACTTTGCACAACAGGTCTTCGTGGGTGTACTAATAAAAGTAAAAACGTAATAATAGTGTGGCAGCTGTAATGATGTCTTTATATCATGTAGTGTTGCCAAGCTTAAATATCTTCCAGTTCTATCATCACTAAAGGAACAATTCAATCAAGGCTGTATGCTACTTTGCTCAAGACTATAAGGTTATAGAAAGGCCTACTCAGTGCAGGCACAAGTCTACCACCAGTGTAAAGAGAAAAAACAGTATGTACCGAATGCTCTTGGTTTCTAATGAAGACGCTGAGGGTGATTTGAAATGGAAGTGGTATTTTTGTGTGGATGTGCACACTGCCACCTGTTTATGATGCATGTTTATCTGGAGTAGGATACACTACAACCAATGCTCTCGTGTCACTTTTTACACCATGACTACTGGAACATAGGGTTAAAGTTCACAGGTGAAGAACCTACTCAGTCTTTCCCCTATGTTTCACATATTTCCATTGTGTGTTGCAGAATAGGTTTGGCGACATCTCGGAGCGTGTTAAGCTGAGAGAGACGCTGCACTGTAAGAACTTCACCTGGTACCTGAATACAATCTACCCTGAGGCGTTTGTTCCAGACCTCAAACCCGCCAAGTATGGAGCGGTAAGGCTTGTTCCCGAGTCATCTCAGGCGGTTCAGGCACTCGGTGCCTTTCCAAAGTCAATGTGAACCGTGACTGAAGTGTGTACGTGTGTGTGTTTTAAGATTAAGAACTCAGGCTCCCAGAATTGTCTTGATGTGGGGGAGAACAATGAAGGAGGGAAACCAGTGATCATGTACACCTGCCACAACATGGGAGGCAACCAGGTATTCCACTAATTTTACCTAAAGGCTCCATCCTTAAAGAGGCTCTAATTTTTTGGCCACTCGTTGCCAAAGTTTTGCTGTTGAGGTAACATTTGTTTGCTGTGTCATGTATGCATAAATGTGGGTTCCAGATCGTCAAAACCGTGCTTTCAAATGCATCTGTTATCCACAAGACATGATTCTTGCAGTATAGACTATGCACCAATTATCAATGTAATATAAATCCAGCCCAAAATGAAAGATTCAAACAAATCTTTCTGAATCTCCCAAGTTACATACTGCACCTTTTCGTGCTTTAGCTTAAGCCATTCAGTCCATTATGTATTGTAAACACTAATA
>JACXGM010019190.1:0-18541 GCA_016801145.1 Umbra pygmaea
CTCGTGTGACACACGCATTTGATTGGTTTTCACATTGATTGCTGTGTGAGCGTGTGAAACTAATCAAATGCGTGTGTCTCGCGGAGAGTTGGCAGCTCCGCTTTAGCCTACCGCATAACCTCGTGTAGACGCGCAATATATTTTTAAGCGTAGATGGCGTGACCGCGCATCTCCGAAGCACAGATGGCGTGACCGCAGTCAAATGCCCTGGGTCTACCCATGTCGCGCGATATTGAATGAAAGTGGCCTGAAGCAGCTGTTTGAAAGGCACTTTCTGCCGCCGGAGGATACCCGCTCGTGGCTGCTCACCCCTTTCCCTATGCCACTGACAGAAACCCAAAATAACTACAATAGGTAGGCTTTTTGTAAGCTATTTATTCACAATTGTTTCATAGTTTATTAATAGAACACTAGATCATATTATAGGCGATATATAATATATCCCTTCACAGGGCACATCGTATCACACAACGTGTGGTGGAGAGGGATTGGCCAGTGGAAGCGCAGATTCCACATTCTCCACTCAGAAATTTGAGTTATTCAGCAAGCAGTGTTTCTTATTCTCTCCAGTTCGGTTATCTTCTGGAATCCATGGTGGCTATGATTACATCATTATCTCAAGGCTATATATAGACAGGTCAGTTAACAGCACACTTGTTTGAAATATTTAATTGAGAAATAGTGGAAAACGTGTTGGAAACCTTTTTTGATCTTTAAATTACAATGTGTATATCATAATGGATTCTCTTGAAAATTCTTTATTGTCAAATGTTTGTTGAATGTCAACTCCTCTTATGAATGTCACCATTGAATGTGAATTTATCTGAGAATATTCTTAAACAAGTACATGTATTCAGTGATTGGATCTTGCCTATGTCGTCATCCAAAATTCAGTTTGCGGCACACCAAAGTGTGGTGAATCAGCTCTAAGACTGAGACTTAAGATTTAGTCCTACACTTCACTAAAAGTAGGACTGAGATGTTTAATAACTAACTTTTAAGCGCAGCTTTGAGCCAAGAATTTTCTTACTCTTAAGTCAAGTCTTAGCAGTGTTTTTAAGAGTAATTCTAAGAAGCTTGATAAATACGGGCCCTGAACAGCATTTGATAGGAAATTGTTAGGAGGAGTGGTCCGCTTGGCTTAGCGGGCATTGCAGTACAGCCTATGTAATGATGGTCATGGGTTCGAGCCTGACCATGGGTTCTCTGACTTTCGCAAAACTGACAAAGCTCTGCCCGGGATTTGGGTTAGATAAATCAGATTATCTATCCAACCATGTCGCTCTCCAGCGACTCCTTGTGTTCAGATTGGGCACCTTTAAATTCAATTGTGGAGGTATATTTGGTGAACGTAATCATCCCGAGCATGATTTGATTAATGGCTTTGTGTTGGGTGAACAGTGCGAAAGGAATTGGCGGCTCTGGTGACATATGGTTGGATGAACCATGTGCGCACCCCTTGTCATCCCACAGATCTGTACAGGGAGTTGCGGAGCTGCCAACAAGGCAGGATTCGAGAGGAAATTAGAAAGTGAGGAAAATCTGGAGAAAAAAACACAAAACATAAAAAAGACAGGACAAAGCAAGACATTGAAAGTAGATTGGATATATTTTGGGATATTTTCGGACCCCTTGAACTTTGACCTTTTGCCACATTTCAGGCTTCAAACATAAAGATATTAAACTGTAATTTTTTGTGAAGAATCAACAACAACTGGGACACAATCATGAAGTGGAACAAAATTTATTGGATATTTCAAACTTTTTTAACAAATAAAAAACTGAAAAAAAGGGCGAGCAAAATTATTCGCCCCTTTACTTTCATTTACTTAAGTTAATACTTTGTAGCGCCACCTTTTGCTGCGATTACAGCTGGAAGTTGCTTGGGGTATGTCTCTATCAGTTCGGCACATCGAGAGACAGACATTTTTGCCCATTCCTCCTTGCAAAACAGCTCAAGCTCAGTGAGGGTGGATGGAGAGCGTTTGTGAACAGCAGTTTTCAGTTCTTTCCACAAATTCTTGATTGGATTCAGGTCTAGACTTTGGATAATTGTCTTGTTGGAAGACAAATCTCTGTCCCAGTCTCAAGTCTTTTGCAGACTCCATCAGGTTCTTCCAGAATGGTCCTGTATTTGGCTCCATCCATCTTCCCATCAATTTTAGCCATCTTCCCTGTCCCTGCTGAAGAAAAGCAGGCCCAAACCATGATGTTGCTGCCACCACCATGTTTGACAGTGGGGATGGTGTGTTCAGGTTGATGAGCTGTGTTGCTTTTACGCCAAACATAACGTTTTGCATTGTGGCCAAAAAGTTCGATTTTGGTTTCATTTGACCAGAGCACCTTCTTCCACATGTTTGGTACGTCTCCCAGGTGGCTTGTTGCTCCCAGGTGGCTTGTCGCCCAGGCTTGTTGCTCCCAGGTGGCTTGTCGCCCACCTCAGCTGCAGTTCATCCAGAGTGATCATGGGCCTCTTGGTTGCATCTCTGATCAGTCTTCTCCTTGTATGAGCTGAAAGTTTAGAGGGACGGCCGGGACTTGGTAGATTTGCAGTGGTCTGATACTCCTTTCATTTCAATATTATCGCTTGCACAGTGCTCCTTGTGACGTTTAAAGCTTGGGAAATCTATCTGTATCCAAATCCAGCTTTAAACTTCTCCACAACAGTATCTCAGACCTGCCTGGTGTGTTCCTTGTTCTTCATGATGCTCTCTGTGCTTTCAACGGACCTCTGAGACTATAACAGAGCAAGTGCATTTATACAGAGATTTGATTACACACAGGTGGATTCTATTTATCATCATTCGTCATTTAGGTCAACATTGGATCATTCAGAGATCCTCACTGAACTTCTGGAGAGAGTTTGCTGCACTGAAAGTAAAAGGGCTGAATAATTTTGCTCGCTCAATTTGTCCGTTTTTGTTAAAAAAGTTTGAAATATCCATTAAATTTTCTTCCACTTTGTTGACTCTTCACAAAAAATTACAGTTTTATATCTTTATGTTTGAAGCCTGAAATGTGGCAAAAGGTTGAAATGTTCAAGGAGGCCGAATACTTTTGCAAGGCACTGTAGTATAAAAAATACAATTATTATATAATAATCAATATTTTCATATTCTCTCTCTCTCTGCTATTCATGTTTTCCTTAGGGCCATGACCCGGAAGTTGACACTGCTGTTCCATCTTAGGCAGTTTGGAGAGGTGGAGAACCTTCATCAGCTCAGCCACCACCTCCACCCTCTAGGAATGAGCCCAGCCTTCAGCCTGCCCTACCATGGCAGGGCCGTCCTACCGATGCCAACACACACCAACAGGCACTGATGACCAGCAATATATACAAAGAAATTGTGCTTTTTCTTAAGATTGGTGGTTACTCTGAGAGGTTATTCTCCCTAAACTTTCCATTAATTTGCTACAAAACATTGAATGTTGTGCAAAGAAATTTAAGGGAACTAGTGTGTCGTTAAATTTCCACTACTCTCTGGGAAATCATTAGAAATCATTAGAGTTAGATGTGTATGTGGAAGAGACACACAGTATATTTTAAAATCCAGCATTGATATGCTTTTCCAAAAATAATTAGCATTCAATCCAGTTTTCATTATGGAATTGCGAGTTGTGCTGTTTTATAATTGCCCTGTAAAGAATAATTTAGTTTCCTGCACAGGTGTCAAACCGGTTCCATGTAGGAGAGAGTTTTGCCAGGTTTTTTATCCTATGTTGTACATGATTTATTAATTAGGTCAGTAAATTGGCTAGGCTCCCCCTCAACTGGTTGTATAGGTATTAACGGGGCACCAAGTGAAAGGAGAAAACTAAATACAGCATGCAAGCCCTCCATGGGCTTTGGCACCTGTGGTTTAATGTAATTGTTATAACCACATGAGGGCACTAAACGACCATGTGATGGTTAGTTTCATTCAGTGTGTTAAGGTCTCAATGGTCAAGCAGAATAGTATAACAAAACGGTCATATCCTGGTGCTAGATTTTGTCTGACATTTTGTCTGACTCTATAAATAGCCTGTCAGATGCTATCATTGATAAATAAGAAAACAGAACAATGACAAAATGACTATAAATACTACCTGAGAAAATACAAATGTATATTCACTGAATATAGATAGAAACCTAATCCACCTGGTACCTCAACTGCAATCGTAAGGTTAATTGTACAAAGAGCACTATGATTAATAATAATACTGAAACAACTATATCAAAGTGAGATAATCTGTGATTAATACAGCCTACTACACAATCAATTCCCTGATGGTGAAATGCAGTCCTGTGTAAAACGTTTCCCTTATGGACTCCTGTACAACCCATTTACTGAAGGACCCGGCCCTCTGTGGCCTCTCCAGAATCGACTGTCAAAAGTTTGAACAGAATTTGGCAGATAATAAGGATTACGGAATAGAAATGGGTTCAGACAGAAAAGGGAACAGAATTCCCTCTGGAGGTCCTAGTCGTTCTGAGGCAGCCACCCCCATCGCTAGGTCTCTTTCTCTGACTTTTCATCAAATTGCCTTTCATTAGCTGAATGTGGTGAATAACAGCCTTCGAGAGGCAAGGGACATAAGCCTGCCTATCTCAACAAAACATATTGTTTCCCTTGTACTTTCACCTGAAATGGGTCTCCGTTTGAAATGTGTTTCTGTGTGTAACTACTGCTTCCTATTCCTTAGTTTTTTCTTTCTTTCTCTTTTTTCTTTCATTTTGTTTTCTCTCTGTGTCTCTCTCTCTCTCTCTGTCTCTCTTAGTCTCAAGCTTCTCCTCTCCAGTGCTTTCTTTCCATCTGTAAGTCTCTATCTGTTTCAAATGTGACAGGCCCTGGTTTCTCCTTAATTATAATTGAGTGCAGTTTCAAGGTAATCACATGTGTGATTCCTGGGCCATGTGGTGGTTGTGATGTGAGAGGTGTGTGAAACAACAGCCTCCTCAATCTGAGTTTGTGTGTTTGCTTGTGTGGATCTACAACCACAACTCCAAAAATGTTGTGACAACATGGAAAATGCTAATAAAAACAAAGAGCACTTTGAAGTTGTACTTTGACTTGTAATTCAAACAAAACCGTATAAAGACAAGTTATTTGATGTTTTACCTAATGCATCGTTTTTTTACGGTAAACATTTATTTTGAAATTGATGCATGGAACACATTCCAAAAAAGTTGTGATGGGCAATTTAGGACAAATAGCAATGTGACAAGTTGAAATAAGAAGGTGATGTGAAACAGATGAGGCAATCGTGTATTCATAGTGTATAAGGAGCCTCCAAAAAAGGCCTTCAAGAGCAATGATGGATCAAGGCTCCCCAATCTTGCCAACAGATGTGTCAACTAATAATCCAACACTTTGAGAACAACATTCCCCAAAGAAAAATCAGAAGGATTTTGAGCATTTCACCTTCGACAGTGCACTATATAATTAAACGTGTCAAGGAATCCAGTCAAATATCTGTGGTTAAAGGGCAAGACCAACAACCACTTCTTAATGTGCCTGATTGCCGATCCCTCAGACATCACTGTCTGAAAAGACGTCACAATTCTGTAATGGATCTCCTGACATGCGCTTGAAAATACTGTTATACATTTGTCAGTCAACACCATTCACTGCTGCATCCACAGATGCAAGTTAGGGCTTTACGATGCAAAATCAAGCCACTGTCCATAGCTTGATTTTGTCTGAGATGGACAGTAGCGCAGTGGAATCATGTGTGTTGGGCCGACGAGTCAACATTTCAAATAGTTTTTGGACAAAAATGCTGTCGTGGTCCCCGGGACAAAAAGGAAAAGGACAACCCAAGCTGTTATTAGCTTTATGTCCAAAAGCCAGCGTCTGTCATGGTATGAGTGTGTGTCAGTGCACATGGCATGGATAACTTTTACATCTGTGAAGGCACCATTAATGCATAAAGATATGTACACATTTTGGAGCAACATATGCTACCATCCAGACATTTGCCCTCATTTATCAAATGTGCGTAGAAATCACCTTACGAAGAGGCTCACGTGGGATTTACAATATATCACTCCAATTCCAGTGTAAGAATGAATGGGTGTTGAGAAATCAGACCATTGAAATCAATCGTAATTAAAATATCACACCCACATACAGTATATTTACGGGTTAGAGGCCTCGCCCTTATAATTTACGACATGGATAAGCGGCATCTGCAAAGTAAAGGAATTTCTCTGAGATTGAGACAGTGATGCCGGTAATGCAAGGATGTAGGAATGACTTTGATATTGGTGGGGACAGCATATATTTTTCACAAATTGTTTTTATTATTGCTGGGGACCACATTGCCTGTCTGTAACATTGGGGGGGGGGGGTATGTGCCCTCGTCCCCCCTGTTCCTACATCCTTGTTTCTGTTTATTGATTGAGGAACTTGCATTGAAAATGCAGCAAATCCCCAGTGTCAGAGGGGTATGCAGCAACAATTTTGGTGCCCCCCCAAAACACAAATAAGTGTGCCGGACATCATCATGTATGGGCTTTAAATAATTAAGGTTTATTTTAAAGTATATCAGCCACTGTAGGCCTAACATATATATATATATATATATATATATATACACACACAGATACACTCACCTAAAGGATTATTAGCAACACCCATTCAATTTCTCCTTAATGCATTGATCTACTCGACCAATCACATGGCAGTTGCTTCAATGCATTTAGGGGTACGGTCCTGGTCAAGGCAATCTCCTGAACTCCAAACTGAATGTCAGAATGGGAAATAAAGGTGATTTAAGCAATTTTGAGTGTGGAATGGTTGTTGGTGCCAGTATTTCACAATCTGCTCAGTTACTGGGATTTTTACGCACAACCATTTCTAGGGTTTACAAAGAATGGTGTGAAAAGGGAAAAACATCCAGTATGCGCTAGTCCTGTGGATGAAAATGCCTTGTTGATGCTAGACGTCAGAGGAGAATGGGCCGACTGCTTCAAGCTGATAGAAGGGCAACTTTGACTGAAATAACCACTCGTTACAACCAAGGTATACAGCAAAGCATTTGTGAAGCCACAACACGCACAACCTTGAGGCGGATGGGCTACAACAGCAGAAGACCCCACCGGGTACCACACATCTCAACTACAGATAGGAAAAAGAGGCTACAATTTGCAAGAGCACACCAAAATTGGACAGTTGAAGACTGGAAAAATGTTGCCTGGTCTGATGAGTCTCGATTTCTGTTGAGACATTCAGATGGTAGAGTCAGAATTTTGGGTAAACAGAATGAGAACATGGATCCATCATGCCTTGTTACCACTGTGCAGGCTGGTGGTGATGGTGTAATGGTTTGGGGGATGTTTTCTTGGCACACTTTAGGCCCCTTAGCACCAGTTGGGCATTGTTTACATGCCACGGCCTACCTAAGCATTGTTTCTGACCATGTCCATCCCTTTATGGCCACCATGTACCCATCCTCTGACGGCTACTTCCAGCCAGATAATGCACCATGTCACAAAGCTCGAATCATTTCAAATTGGTTTCTTGAACATGAAAATGAGTTCACTGTACTAAAATGGCCCCCACAGTCACCAGATCTCAACCCAATAGAGCATCTTTGGGACGTGGTGGAACGGGAGCTTCGTGCCCTGGATGTGCATCCCACAAATGTCCATCAACTGCAAGATGCTTTCCTATCAATATGGGCCAACATTTCTAAAGAATGCTTTCAGCACCTTGTTGAATCAATGCCACATAGAATTAAGGCAGTTCTGAAGGCGAAAGGGGGTCAAACACAGTATTAGTATGGTGTTCCTAATAATCCTTTAGGTGAGTGTATATGTATATATATATCAGCCGCGGTCAGTGGATCTTAATTGCGGAGGACGGGCTCATATTACGCTCGGGACCGGAGGGAATGGAATGGTGCGCAACGCACAAAACCAGGTGTGTTAAAAAAAAACTGGGTTTTGTGCATTGAAAATGTGTTTCATTAATTTTACCATTTTGTAAAAAAAATGACCAAAAATGCCTGTTCAAATTATCAATCTCAACTTAATTTAGCATCAGCTTGGAGCCAGAAACACACAGTAACACATCATTGTAAATGAATTCAGGCTTCAAAAGGTTAAACATTTACCATACATAGTAACATGACTAATTTCACAATATTAAATCACAAACAGTATGACTTTGATACCAGTCCTCCAGAACATCAAACTTAAACATTGATAAACATTACACTAAAACACTACTACTGCATTCTCATTAACTTCAGACCTTTTTTTTTCTTTTACAGGTCCAGTCTTTCAGGTTTTTTAATTGTCATTGCAGACTTTCTTGTCAGAATTAAACCTGGGGTAGGTGCATTGGTTTGACTTTCAGTGTCTGTGTCTGTGTTGCCGTTTTCAGGAGATGAAGAGTAGGGTTTAGACTCAGTCTGTATTTCACTGAACTCTTGATCTGCATCAGTTGCTGGTGTCTTCAGTAGATTGCGCCGATTTCGTCTGATGATGTGTCCCTCTTTGGTTCTCACTGTGTAAGACTGTGGAGCAACCTCTTGAAGAACAGTGGCTCTTGTCATCCATCCTTCAGGACTTTCAATCCTGACTGGAACATTCCTGGATAGTGGCGGAAGCTGCTTAGCTGTTCTGTCATAGAAAGCCTTTTGTGTCATTTTCTGCTGATTCAGCTTTTGTTCTAGCTTAGGATGTTTCTTTTGCTTTGAGCAGCCTGAAAGTGTTGTACAGAGTTTTTTTTTTCATCAGTAGCTCACCAGGTGATAACCCACACTCCAGAGGTGATGCTCTGTAACTGAGTAGAGCAAGGTAAGGATCAGAGTTACTCTCAGAAGCCATCTTTAGGAGTTGCTTGAAAATGTGAACTCCTTTCTCAGATTTTCCATTGGACTGTGCATACAGTGGGCTGGATGCTACATGCTTAAAATCATAAACTTTTGTGAAGTCTTGCCACTCTTTGCTGTTGATGCATGGTCCATTGTCACTCCTCACTGTGTGCGGAATGCCATGTCTGGCGAAGATTGACTTTGCCTGTGTTATGACACAGCTGGAAGATGTGCTTGAGAGCAATGCCATTTCAGGATAATTTGAGTAGTAATTAATGACTACCAAGTAATCCTTCCCTTTAAAGTGGAATTAGTCATCAGCTACACTCATGGGCGCTTAAGCTTGTTGGTTTCTGTATTTTTGGCAGGTCTCACATCTGCTAATCAGTTTGTCAATGTCCTTATTTAATCCAGGCCAGAACACTGTTTCTCTTGCCCTTCTTTTACATTTTTCAACACCTAAGTGCCCCTTGTGAGTTCTCTGCAGTATGTCTTGTCTCAACTCCCTCGGAATTACTATCCTGTTTTGTTTCAACAACAGTCAATCCACTACACTAAGTTCACCTCTGATGGGGTAGAACTGTGGACAAGATCCTACAGCCCATCCAGTCTGCATGTTCTCCATGATGCGTTGTTGTTCAGGATAGTTGTTTCTTCAATGATCTGCCTGGTCTTTGTGTCCCGACACGGGAAGTGTAGCAGACACCATGTTGACGTGTGCTTGAACATCATCTTCAGTTGTGCTTGCACTATTCTTTGTAGGTGCTCTTGACAGTGAGTCCGCTAGAATCAGGTGTTTGCCAGGTGTATAGATAAGTTCGAAGTCATACCTCTGCATCTTCATTATCATGCGCTGTATTCTCGTGACATTTCATTTTGGTTCTTTTTTATGATTGCAACTAGTGGACAATGGTCAGTCTCTACAGTGAAGGTGGGAAGGCCATATATGTAGCTATGGAACTTTTCTAGGCCAAATACTAATCCTAGACATTCTTTTTCAATTTGTGCATATCGACATTCAGTCTCAGTCATAGATCTGGATGCGTACGCTACTGGTTTCCATTGATCACCTTCAGCCTGTAGAAGCACTCTACAACTAATCTGTTGATACTTTGATTCTTTTTGTTGGGTCGAAGAATGTTAACACAAGTGCAGCGGTCAGTGCATTTTTTAACTTTTTCCACTCACGTTCATGGTTGGATGTCCACTTGAAGTCTTTATCTTTGTGCAGGAGCTCACATATGTACGTTGTCTTTGCTGACAGGTTGGGTATGAAATTCCTTATAAAGTTCACCATTCCCATGATGCGTGGCACACCTGCTTTGTCTGTGGGTCTAGGCATGTTCAATATGGCACTGATCTTTTCTTCATCGGGCTGAATGCCTTCTGCTGAAAGCTTGCCTGCAAGGAAAACAATTTCCTGAGCTGCAAACTGACATTTGTTTTTGTTGAGCTTTAGTCCATTCTTTTGTATTAGCTCCAGGACACTTGCCAGTCTCTGACTGTGCTGCTGGAGTGTGGATCCCCATATGATGATGTCATCCACATAGGCCCGTTCTCCATCTAGCCCTTCAATTATGTCTTCCATCGCTCTATGGAATATCTCTGAAGCCAAAATAATTCCAAAAGGTAATCTCTTAAAGCAGTATCGGCCAAAGGGTGTATTGAAAGTTTGGTGCTGCTTTCATCCAGTCTAAGTTGCCAGAACCCTTGTCATGCATCTAGCTTCGAAAAATATGTGGCGCCTGCCATCTCACTGTTGATCTCCTCTCGCTTAGGTATTTGATAATGTTCACGCTTCATTGAAGTCTTTTGGGTCCATACAAACTCTTAACTCTCCGTTCTTTTTCTTGACACAGACCATGGAGTTTATCCAATCTGTTGGTTTCTCAATATTCCCTATCACATCAAGCACTGACATTCGCTCCCGCTCCTTTTTTAAAATGTCTCTTAGTGCCAGTGGAACCCTTCTTGCAGCATGTACAACTGGCTGCGCATTTTCTTTCAGTTGAATCTTATATGTAAATGGCAGCACTCCAAAACCCCTGAACACATCTGAAAAGCTCTGTACAACAGAGTCAAATGAGGTAGTCATATTGTCACAAATCCCTTGTCCAAGTGAGAGAGACAGGCGCGAAGGGTACAATAATCCAAAATGACTTTTATTACACGTACTCAAAACAAAACTGCCACGTGGGGCAAAACAGCTAACACACGATAAGGACACGCAACAGGGAACATTAATCGACAAGAGACACCACAAAACAAACAACCTAAATACACTTCCTAACGAGACACAACTCAACACACCTGGGGCAATGACGTAATCAACACAAAGGGAACTAAGGCAACGACAGTATACAAATGAGAAAGGATATACCGGTAACAGACATCACTAAAGAGACACTAGGGGGGGCTAAAACATCACACACTGGAGCAGAACCATATACATAACACTCATAACAAAATAGCACAACTAAACCACCGTAAATATATACTGAACACAAAACAACAACATATACACAAGAGACACTAAAGGATAACTGAAAGGAATACTAAAACAACTTATATATGGAGTCCATATCTCAGTTCATTACGCCAGCCACACTGGCTGGACGTTACACATATCAGTATTAATTTGATAAACTCTTTTCACAAGCTGCAAATCTTCACAGGCTTTATCACCAAGCATTGAATCAAGTCCTTCAGGAATGACTGAAAAAAGTATGTGATGTATCTTATCTTTCCCTGTGACTTTAAACTTGCATGTGCCTAAACACTCGATGCTCTGTCCATTATAATCTTTCAGTGCAGGTGTTTTTCCTTGTATTTTGGTATTTCATTCATGACTTTCACATCAGACATACTGATTAAGTTTGCTTTTGCACCAGTATCCAATTTCAGCATAATTATAGTCCTATTAATTTGCAGAGGTGCTACCCATGTATCTTCTTTTACAGCATTTATCAGATTTTCTGGTTCATTTTCACAGTTCATCATGCCAACAAAAACAGTGTCACTAAAATCAGTGTCCTCCACGACATTCATTAATTTGCCTTTCTGTTTCTCTTTTCTTTTTGCAAAACACTGTTTGGCATAATGGTTCTTCCCCTGACAGTTATTTCATTGCTTACCAAAGGCTGGACACTCCCTTGGTTTGTGTTGTGAGCCACATCTCTTGCAGTGGAAAGGGCCCTTTTTCTGTCCACTTCGCACGCCTTGTCGAGCGTAATCTAGCTTTGAGACGGCACCAACATTCGCGGATTCTCTCACGTTCACGCTAGCAGTTGTCATTTCACTAAACGTCTTGACATGTTTTCGGCACGACTCACTTTGCATGGCAAATCTTAATTGCTCCCTCTAGCGTCAATTCCACTTCTCTTAGCAGTCTTTCTCTGACTTTTTTGTCCCCAATGCCGAACACGATTTGGTCCCTAATCATTGAGTCTTTGAGAGCATCAAAATTGCATGACTGTGCCGTTATCTTCAGGTCTGTGAAAAAACTTTCAAAACTTTTGCCATGCTGCTGCAGCCTAGAACGGAATACATATCTCTCATATGTTTCGTTCTTCTTCGGAGATCAGTGAGCCTCAAACTTGCTTAGCACTGTATCCAATTTTAAACAATCTGCCTCATCAAGAACCAAAGTGTTGTACAATTTATTGGCTTGTGGGCCAGCTATCGTAAGCAGTAAAGCTACCTTTCTGGCATCCGGCTTTGAATCCAGTCCCATGGCATCAATATACAGACAAAACTGCTGCTTGAAAGTGCGCCAATTGCTGTTGACATTCCCTGTTAGCTTCAAGTGCCCCGGTGGCTTTAAACCTTCCATTACGTCGAATTTCACAATGCGCTTCAATGCACAGTTTCTGCTCTTAAAGAAGCTTCACTCACAGTAACCCTATGCCTGGTACCATGTTTTGTTCTCTTCAATAAAGACATGTCCCCCCCATCCCCCCCGGTTCCTATGCCAATGCATTACTCTTCAATAACGAGTAATCTAACGCGTTACTATTTACAAACCAGTAATCAGATTAAAGATACTTATCCAAGTCACTGTGCGTTACTATTTTTGTAATTTTTGCTTTCTTCTTGCATCTCGGGAATGAAGTCACGTTTTAAGAATGAAGACAGTCAGAGCCAAGTTAGCAAGAACCGTTCGCCTGGCAACACTATTATGCCAGCAACATAAACTCGGATTTTCATTTTAAAGGTCCCATGGCATGAAAATTTAAATTTGAGATTTTTTAACATTACTATTAGTTAATCTAGCCTGTCTATGGTCCCCCAGTGGCTAGAAATGGCGATAGGTAAAAACCAAGCTCTGAGTATCTTTCTCTGACTTTGAGAAACTGAAAGCTAAAACGAGCTGTTCTGAAATTTTCCCCTTATGTCGTCATAAGGGGAAAGGTTACCTCCCCTTTCTCTGCTTGGCCCGCCCAGAGAATTTGTCCCGCCCATGAGAATGTAAATCAGCTACAACCACGCAAATAATGCTTTTCCTTGAGAGACATCATGGCTTGCAAACGAGTGAAGCATGGCAGTTGCTCAGTGTTTGGATGTACAAAAGAAAACAAAAGTATTTTTTTAGTTCCTTCATCTGAACCTCTGAAGAACCAGTGGATTAATTAAATTTTCTCTGGAAATGCGCCAACACAACTTCCAAATGTTTTGTATGTCTGCACCGAACATTTCATCAACAACTGTTTCCTCAACTTCGGCAAATACAGAGCTGAACGTCTGAAATTAAAGTCTGGATCAGTACCGACTCTCCTTGGCTCAGCTACAAACCTCGGACAAGTAAGTTAACTAACGCTGTATCAATTTATTGCTTTACTGTGTATGGTTACTACCTAGCTTGTTAACCTTAGAATGGGGCTGTAACTTTAACTCTGCAGCTAACAACCAACAGCCTTACTGTCGCTAATGTAAAGGGAGCACCAAGTATGTGTGTGTGAATACACACACTGTAATGCGAGTGTTTTACACGTCTTTGTTATTTGGATAAATTTGTTCGGCTGTTGGTGTTATGGCGCAAAATCTGCCTTTCCCCTCATTGGAATGACTAAGTGTGCACCTCTGCAAACCAGGGTGATCAGATGAGAATGGATAAATTCGAGGCACCTTACAGCAATGAGGCTACAGGCACTGATTTTAACTGCTTGGATTATCAATCGAGTGTCCCGAATATTTACGAATGTCTGGTGGCCACCCTACTACAGATAAAGCTGTCTTTTACCAGCTACGTGACCGCAGTATTTATAGCGTTTTAGTGGTGATAAGATAATTATGGCCTGTTTACTCTTCCTAAATACATGGGCCTGCTTATGTATTCCCCTTCACACCTGATTCAAAACAACACTTTTGTAGTTACAGGACCGTAGTTATAGGAACAGTCCACTTCTAAACAGTTCTACTAACTACTCTTCCTAAAAAACGATTTTGCTATTTGCATTCACACTGGTCAATTGGCCATGGGAACTGGTAGGAGGGATAAGGGAGTGATGCAACCACCGCAACGGTCTTTTATAGCGTCGTCACTTTTAGCGTAGAGCCACATACAACAACATTTCACTGTCGAATGTTTTTGTAACACTGGGTGTATGATTGGCGATGTATGCGGATATTCTGGTTGTTTTCAGCTCAATTAGTGCTGGGTTCCTTCAGCGGCTTGCTGTTGTTTTGTTTAGATTACGAGGCTGAAAACAACATCCAATACAATAGAAAAAAAGAGTGTTGTGTTGATATGTCCTAATAACTGAGTTTGAACCGCGGCGTTTAAAAAACTAGGGTGGGGTAATAGAAATTGAGTAGCTACCTAACAGAGAAACACAAAAGATGAAGGCTCCAGCATAGTAATATACGCAACAGACAAACAAAGCGACCTGCGTAATTTATTTTTATGGTCGGGAAGCGGCTAATGTCTTTTTAGCATGTTTCTACAGAGCTGGATGTAATTGTAATAAGATAAATTGTAATAACTTTTAAGATGTATGAAATATAAAATGTAAACAAATAAATGATGTAGTATCATTTCATATATCTAATTTTAGTCAAACTGGAAAGCTTGAACGACTGCGTGTCTACGAGCGAATTGCAATATATTCACTGTAAATTGTACCATGGCCACAGGCTAGTCAAGGCCACACCCCCACCTCCACCTTACCCCGCCTCGCTCCTCCTCATTAGCATTTAAAGCTACAGACACAGAAACGGCACGTCCTAAGGAAAGCTCATTGTGGGACTGGCTTGAAGTGGCTGTAATTTAGCATTAAGGCTGTTTTTCGGAAAGAGACTACAGATATAGTATTTGGGGACCACTAAGGCCAATATAAATGCATCCAAAATGAGCATGCCATGGGACCTTTAAAAATAAAAGCGCTCGTAATTCCTTATAAATAATCATTGATAATTAATTGCATAGATAGGTAGTGTGTCCATGTTCATGTTTTGCTAAAATGAGTCTGATAGGGTTTGATGAAACAGACTCTAGTAAATGTTTTTCAAATGTAATCATGTTTTCACATGTGACACTGACAATGTATTCAATCAAACTGTGTGTACAACGTATTTGTTACTCTTATTAATAAAAAGTAATTAAAAACATGTTAAAATATTATTTTTGCTATCATATACTGTTTCTTTACACACAATACAATTGTATTTGGTTACAATCAGGGGCGGACTGGCCATCTGGCATACCGGGCACTTTCCCGGTGGGCCGATGCGCATTTTGGGCCGACCCAATTGTTTTTTTTTTGGTTTAATTTTTTTTGTCCGGCCCATGAACCGGCCGATAAGGCCTAGATCCGCGGCCCATTGTTTTTTCAATTGACACAAAAGCTTTTGTCAAAAATATTACAGGCTAGGTTTTTTCTTCTGACAAACACAGCCCATTTACCACGTAGCTCAGCGGCCCATTGGTTCAGGCACAGTTCTAGCAGGTGGGCAAAAACCTTTGCCTGGCAAAACTATGTTATGTCGGCAACACAAACTCTGATTTTTCCTTTCAGAATAATAGCGCTTGTTTAAATTCATTTCAATAATCATTGTGAAGTCATTACAAAGCTAGTGAATTGTAACCAAATGGAATTGTATTGTGTTTAAAGTAACAAGAGTATATGATTGCAAATAACATTTAACATATTATCAATTACAACGTTTTTATTGAAAAGAATAACAAATACATTGTACACAGAAATTGATTGAATATATCGTCAGTGTCTCATGTGAAAACACAATTACATTTGAAAAAAAAATCACTACAGTCTGTTTTGTTTAACAATAGACTAATTTTAGCAACACAAGAACATAGACCCAGTATCTATGCAATGAGTTAACAATGATTAATTAAATGAATTAAGAGCACTATTATTCTGAAAGGAAATGCTCACACTCCCAATATCCAACGCTCCATTTGAAAGAGCATTTTCTGAAGTCACACTGCTGAAAGATGACCTACGAAACAGGATGGGCTTACCCTCTCTTTCAGGGTTGATGCACGTGCACACAGGTCTTGCCAGAATGGCTTGAAATCAGCTACATTCTGTCTGCCCCTACAGTTGTTGAGGAAATTTGAATCTAGTATATACTAGAGATTTTGCGTTAATCTAAATATTCTTAACAATTGTTCAAAGTGGTCTTCATGAAAACTCAACCTCCACTGTCAGACAGGGAATAACCTAGCTCAGGCAGTTCAACCAGTGAGTTTTTGTGAATAACATGTTATTCAGAATACTTTTATCAACACACCATTGTTCATGTTATTGTGTTCATCAAATTATTCTAAACAACAATTATGCAAAGCGATTCTCATAAAAAACTCTAGTCCCAACTGCCTGTCTACCTTTATGGTATTAGAACTAATTGTTGTAAATCACAGGTGTCAAACTCAAGTTTGCTATTATATTTGGCGTATGAAAATATATAGCTTTTTGTGTAGAGATGACCTAGTGCTGGGCGGTATACCGGTTCACACCGAATACCGGTATTTATTTTCGTCATGATATGAATTTTTTATATATCGCCATACCGGTGTATTTGAATAGACAACGTCCGGAAAGCTGCGCCTTTGCGACACTGCTGATTACATTAAATTCCAACCTGGAATGCTGTTTGATTCATATAGCCTACTGTACTATTTGGGTGGGCTTTTATGTCAATCTGGGTGCAATCTACAGTAGCTACTATAGAATTCGACAGGAGGAATTCCCAAGATACAACGCGAGTGTAGCTTCTGTAGAATATACGGCAGGAGGAATGCCCTCGAACAAGCCGAAATCATGGTAAACATTCATCTTTTTTGTCAGCAGAAACAGGCATATAAAAAAGTTTAAAACAATTGAATTTCTAGTGGAAAATGGATACTGAAGTTGTGCTTTCTTCAGTGAAAGCATACAACCGATAGTTTGTTAGTTACTGTTCGAATTCCGATGGTCTCTATAATAATTTATACGAGTTTATGAAGTGACAGTAGTTTAAATGATTGTCTCTAAAATAGCTACATGTATATGTTACAGTTAAAACGAAGTCTGCTCTGCATATAGCAATTTTTTCATCGTAAGAATAATATAATCGGCGGGTGAACACCATGCTACAAGTAATAAAATTATGAATAGGCCTATTGTATTCATTCCCGGTTTTCGAATAATAAAACACTTTAGCATTCGTAACTGCATTTACTTTGTAAGTCGAAGGATTTGGCCAACTGGTATATTCTGTATGATGTGTCTATGATTATTACTGTCTGCTCGTAAAAGTGTTATACTCTGCGACTTGAGTAGATGGTATAGTTTCCAAAATATCAACGTTGTATAAAGGGCAATGTCTAAAATGTATTCTTTCTAGGTCTCTCTGCTGTATATTTTAAATTTGGATCTGATGGGTTAAGAGAGAAACTCTGTGAAAAGAACCTACAATATGTGTCATTCCATAGAATAATATATTTATTATATCTAGCGCCCTATGGTTTTCGCGTTGCGGAAAACATGGACGGAATCGCGGAATGTATCAATAAAAACGGAATTTACTTATAACACGGAATCTCGCGGATATTAGTAATATTAACTCACACTCGACTGTCATTGAGTGTGTCCTAATACAAAAGGCAGCAAACATGGAAGTTAATTTGCGCTCTATATATAGGCTATATGCAGTGATTCTCAACCGAATTTGGCCAGCATGCGCTCCGTCATGTAGTTCAAACGTTGTAATCCGCTTGATAACTGACAGCGATTAACAACGGTATTCACTCCATTCTACATTTTCCAATCAAACAACGCTTGTTTTTCTCCAATCACTTATCCAAATGCATATAACTATGATATATAACTAATGTTATTAATAAATAATGTGTTATTAACATGACTAATATTTCGTGAAATAGCCTTCTGCCTGTCTAGAAATAAGTACTTTGATCATATGGAAAGTAAATTTAGCCTTCCTGGCAATGATTGTGCAAACTGTACAGCAAAATTCTCTATATTTGAGGTTCGGGTGCGGGCTTCTGAATGCAACTTTTGTCCAAATCACGGAAATTTGATAGGGCCCTATATATAGAATATAATTTATTTTGTATCCCACTTTAGGAAAAGCTGGTCTACAACAACAGCACAGAACAAAAATAATGACTGCAGTTATCAGTGTGTAAAAAACTTTCTATATAGCGCGCCTCCGAACCGTTTGTAAAAACGTGCATATCACACGAAGTATATTCGCTAAAATACAGTAAGCTACTAGT
>JACXGM010019191.1:0-18545 GCA_016801145.1 Umbra pygmaea
AGAAAAAAATCGCGGAGTCTGGGGCAACTCAAAGACTAGCAAAGATCTGAACTGTTCATACTTTGGTAACGTGAGCTGTTATTTGGCGTTGGAGGTTTGTCGCTGACCATAAAAAATGTATCTGGGACAGCTATATCATCAATAAACTCAAATATTACATGGCTTAAATGTTTAATAGAGGAGCTGTTTTGTTAGCATATTCAGGAACCGCATTTTGCCTTGTAACGTTTTACTGCGGTTTCAGCTGTAATATGAGTCCTATAAGATGTCTATAGTTTGTTTTACGTTACATTTCAATAACGATTAATCGATGGTTGATCGTTAACGTTATCAATGCTCGATTAAGGGAAGTTCCTACATTTAGCAACCCTATTAGTGACTAATTTCAATACATTCTTCTTTGTGGCATTCCTATGTTGAAGATTTAAGAAATAGGATGTGCATTTTTCTCCATATTCCCATATTCCTTTATTGGGGGTGTCTTGCTAATTGCCTATAATTTCCACCTGATGTCTGTTCCATTTGCACAACAGTATGTGAAATTGATTGTCAATCAGTGTTGCTTCCTGAGTGGACAGTGTGATTTCACAGAAGTGTGATTGACTCTGAGTTACATTGTGTTGTTTAAGTGTTCCCTTTATTTTTTTTGAGCAGTGACAATCTTGCAGTCTGACTAGCCTCTGTTTTTTTACAAAGGTTATGCCTGGCATTCGGCATTATTTACTTAAAGGACCATTCTGGCGCAAAATGAACCTAGGAGTTAATTATACATTGGTACAGAGTCAAACTTTCTCTGGAATATGTTTTCATGCTAATCGAATGTGCCCAGTTTTAGTGTAAACTGATAATTACCTTATAACACTAGTTGTGTTGGCATGGAGGAAGTAAAAATAAATCGCTATTTTATACCAATAAGGCGGCTCAAAATAGCACCACACTTCGAGAGAACCTGGTCAAGAACTACAGGAAATGTATGATCTCTGTAATTGCAAACAAAGGTTTCTGTACTAAATGTTGAGTTCTGCTTTTCTAATGTATATTTTACGTAAAATGCAAATTCATTATTTAAAAATCAAACCATGTGATTTTCTGGACTTTTGTTTTTGATTCAGTCTCTCAAAGTTGAAGTGTATCTATAATAAAAATGACAGACCTCTACATGCTTTGTAAGTAGGAAAATCTGCAAAATTGGCAGTGTATCAAATACCTTATTTTAGCGAATATACCGCGGGCAAATGGCACCCCCCCGCGCACTACATTCGGAGGCGCGCTATATAGAAAGTTTTTTTTACACATGATAACTACAGTCATTATTTTTGTTCTGTACTGTTGTTATAAACCAGCTATTCCTAAAGTAGGACAATAAATAAATTGTATTCTATATGTTATATCCTATATGGAATGGCACATATATTCTCCTTACAGAGAACTCATCAGATCTGAACTTAAAATATACAGCAGAGAGATCTAGAAAGGATTTTGACTTTTTAAACATTACCCTTTATAAAAACGTTGATATTTTGGAAACAATACCATCTACCTCAAGTCGCAGAGTATAACACACTTTCACGGGCAGACAATAATAATGAAACACCTCATACAGAATATAGCTACCAGTTGGTCAAATCCTTAGACTTACAACGTAAATGCAGTTACAAATACTAAAGTATTTTATTACCCGAAAACCGGGAACGAATACAAAATTCATAGTTTTATTAATTGTAGCATGGTACTCACATATGCCCATTATTATTCTTACAATGAAAGATTTGCTATATGTACAGCAGACTTCATTTTAACCGTAAAATATACATGTAGCCGTTTTAGAGACAAGATAATCATTTAAACTACTGTCACTTCAGTATAGACGTGTAAATTTAATTATTATAGAGACCATCGGAATTCAAACAGTAGGAACTAATAAACTAATCGGTTGTATGCTTTCACTGAAACCAGAAAGCACAACTGCAGTATCCATTTTCCGCTAGAAATTCAATTGTTTTAAACTTTAATATAGACAAAACTTTCTTTATTTGCCAGTTTCTGCTGTCAAGGAAGTTGAATGTCGGCCATGATTTTGGCTCGCTCTGGGGCGTTCCTCCTGCCGTATTCTACAGTATGTACTGTAGATGGCACCCAGATTGAATTAAGCCCACCCGAAAAATAGGCTATATGAATCAAACAGCATTCCACACATTTTACGTGTGATAATAAGCGGAGAATATGCTTCTAAATGTGATTGCATGAGGTTGGAATACAATACATTCAGCAGGACAAATATCATGGCCTTTTTTAGGCTAAATTATGACACCATTACTGATTAGATGCCTATTACAGTTTGTTTGAAGAAAAGCATATTTCTCAATGCAATACACTTAACTTCAGCAGAGTTTTACTTTTTACTGGTGAAGCAGTAACAATCATGTGCTCATCGTGCTCATCATTTTACACTACATGGCACTTTATCAAGTTCAGAAATTTGGATTGTGTCGTACATTTTATGAACCTCATTGTAGCTTATGTTTTCCACAGGTAGTTAGGGGTGTGTTGTTATCGTAGAGACTGTGCACCAACACTTACACTAAGAACAAGTGGTTTTTATCAATTGGGATTTCCTACCGGTGTGCATAAAACGGTCATAGGATCGTCATAGGATCCCACTTGTTTTGCATAGGTGCATTTTAATTATCTTCATAAGTACAAATGTAGAATTTTTTTAAACACACGCTTGATAATATATATACCAACACTAGTTAGTTTTTTTTCACCAGAGTAACTGGGCTATTCAGTCAAGAAAAAAATCCCTTAAATGTACAGGCCAGTTTGAATATTGAAATATACGTTGAGTTTTTTATATACAGTACTAACATCAATGCGGGTACTCCACTTTGGCAATAGAGGTGGGAATTGGCAAAAGTGACGATTCGATAGTATTGCGATATTTGGGCCACGATTCAATATTATTGTGATTCTTAAAATATTGCGATACAGCAAGTATTGCGATTCGATTCTGCGATATATTGCGATTCATGTCCCCCATATTATTCAAAGGCATTACATTGTGGCATTACACTGCAATGTCACATTTAATTCTGTGAAGTTTTTGCACTGAAGTGCAAAAACTTTGGAGGGTAGTACCAAAATGTTGTCATTGAACATTCAGGACACAGGACCTTATTACAGGACAGGACATTCGGTAATTATTCTCTGAACAGGAGACCTATCATATGTGAGCTCCCTGCACATCACAAAAAATTATTTTTAACACATTTGTGACGGATACTGCGCTGCGAAACATTTGTCTCCCGCTGGTTACTGCATTGTGCAACTCCGAACCTCCTGCCGGCTGCTGCGCGACGCAGCAATTTGTATTTGTCAACCTTTTTATGATGCGTGCAGCATAGAATGCACTGTTATTGATTCAAATACACAATATATTTAATGTGGAGTTTACTAAAGAACCACCCAAATGTACCGTCATTCACTGAAAATCACATCAATCAGACATACACGTGCATTTGTTTTTGAAAATGGCTACGACAGAGGGTTTTGACAGCGAGGGCATTGAGTTGGAAGAGGGTGAGGAGTTCAGAGGGAGGTGGTAGAGGATTATCTGACGCGCAAGGCAAAGCAGTTCACCCGCAAACCGTTATTTATACCGATGAGCTTTGGGACATGTTGGTGACGGAAAATAATCGGTACAACGAACATAATGAAAAAACAGCATAATAGTAATATAATTATGGTGATGATTGTTGATAATGATGATGATAAAACATAGAATAATGTTAATAAATAAATACAATACTGGCATAATGAATAACTAGCATAATACATAGTAATAAAATACTGGCAAAATGAATAACATAATAAATCCTGTGATTCTTACCTTTAAAAGTAATTATATTATATGTTTCTATGTGCTACAGAGGCTTAGGTTTCGGTAGACGTTATTAATTCTTAGTATTTTTTCAGAAAACCCTCAGGAGATAAGGATATTCATCCTAGAATAACATAGGTTTTTATAGGCGTTTTTAGCAGGCGTTTTAGGCGTCAATATGTTAATACAATAGAGTAACACGAACCTGAAAGTAATCATAAATAAGAGTAATTTAGAGCTTCATTGAAATTGATAAAAATAAACAAAAATGTGTACTGCTAGAGTCCAGTCCGTTTGGCTGCAAGGTCATCAACGAAAATCCATTTGGGAATATTGGCATTCAAAAACCGAAACTTACCCACACTTTCGATTTGAAAGAAGACTTAGCGTTGTGTACAACCGGTTGTAACGGTGAAGCCATTTTCATTTGAATTTGCTGTTGAATGCACGACAACATAGCAGCACAACAAGCGCCACCTTGTGGATGTAATACGCAAATGAGAAAACCAATGGAGAAAACCCGAAAGTAAAACAGATAATTATAAAATTAAATATTGCAATACTTTGCGCTTTGGTATCGATATAATTGCGTGCGCAAAATATCGCGATACTGAACAGAATCGTTTTTTTCCCCCACCACTATTTGGCAATAGCTGGTTTTATATAATCAGCACACTGGGGGTTGGGTGTTTAACATTTCTCCATCCATCCATCCATCCATCCATCCATCCATCCATTTTCGTCCGCTTATCCGGGATCGGGTTGCGAGGGCAGCAGCTCCAGCAGGGGACCCCAAATGTCCTTTCCCCGAGCCACATTAATTAGCTCTGACTGGGGGATCCCAAGGCGTTCCCAGGCCAGGTTGGAGATATAATCCCGCCACCTAGTCCTGGGTCTTCCCCAACGCCTCCTCCCAGCTGGACGTGCCTGGAACACCTCCCTAGGGAGGCGCCCAGGGGGCATTCTTACCAGATGCCCAAACCACCTCAACTGGCTCCTTTCAACGCAAAGGAGCAGCAACTCTACTCTGAGATCCTCACGGATGACTGAGCTTCTCACCCTATCTTTAAGGGAGACGCCCGGCACCCTCCTGAGGAAACCCATTTCGGACGCTTGTACCCTGAATCTCTGTCTTTTGGTCATGACCCAGCCTTCATGACCATAGGGGAGGGTAGGAACAAAAACTGCCCGGTAGATTGAGAGCTTTGCCTTAACGTTTAACATTTCTAACACAATAATTAGCTGAGTGCCCATCAATGCAGGTCTGGGCAAGAGGAGATTACATGTCACCTTCCTACAAAAATAATGCGCGCAATGCTGAAATTTTTTTTACACAAACCAGGATTTCTGCGCAATGTATTCAGCAGAAATCTGAAATGTGCGTTAATATCGGGTGTGCGTTATATGCACTAAAATACGGTACTTGTTCACCCCACTGTACATTGATTTAATATCAGTCTCCGTCTCAAAGAAAACGTATCCATAGGAGGGATTAGAACTGCAATCTCCTGTTTTAAGCACCACCCAGCAACGAGTATAGAAAATGTATTGGCCACTGAATGCACTGACTGGTGTCGCAGTATGAATGGCACAACTTTATCGGACGACATCTGTTTCTCCTTACTTTGGGTCCAATATAACAAGAGGCTAAATTTGGGTATGTTTTTAGGCGGAAATTGAGTTTCAGGGCCGGATCCTTAAGCGGTTAATACTTTTTAAGGATCCGCGGATACCCTGTTACAGTATATATACACACACAGACATTGGCAGTAACAGACATGCTTCAGTTTTGAAAATAAATAACACGACACTGGTTAGAAACACCTACTGCTGCTCCTGGTGGCTGTATGAGCAAACTATTGTCCAGTTTCCATGGTCAACTTACAAGTAAGTAATATGTTCAATGACAAAGTGTGTGTTCCTTGTGAGAGAGTGAGTTACCTTGGTCATAATGTCATGCGCATGCTTCCCTGCTGCTCTGTAAAAGGATCCCAGCAACTGAAGAACAAAGGGCCAGGAGGAATGAAAACGATATGACAGACCGTCCTCTACAACACTGAAAATACACAGAAAAAGTGTCAGAGCACAAAACTGGAGATTCAACACATTAAGGAACATAGATCACATATTTTCTAGGAATCTATGAGTTTAAGTGACTTTGACCATGGATTGTGTCAACAGTACAGGATTGGTGGCAAAGGCCAGCACCTATGTAGGTCACTTGGTGTGAGCATGGCACATGAATTTTATGTATGTAACTAAAATAAGTCGCTTTAGACAAGAGTATGTGTTAAATATTCGTAAGATTATACCCAAAAGAACATCATTGGAATGGTACAACATTCCTAAGCATTAATGCTTAATTCATGCATTCCCTTATGTGAAAATAACATGCATAATATAAAGCTGTTTCAAGAAACATGACAGTGACCTCTACAGTGCATCCAGAAAGTATTCACAGCGATTCACTTTTTGCACATTTTGTTGTTAGATTCTTATTAAATTCACATGATTTCCCTAAACTCTACAAACAATACCCCATAATGACAATGTGAAGGAAGTCTATCTGAAATCTTAGCAAATTTATAAAACAAACAAGCACAAGTATTCACAGCCTTTGCCATCACACTCATGGAAAGGCACACCTGTCTACAGATGTCACACCATAAAGTGGCAAAAAAAAGGTAGAGCTGTACCGTGGTATAATAAGGCACACTTCGGCTGAGTTAATTAAATTTCGGTGGCAGTTTTTAAAAGAAAACAATACAACAAATAGCCGCCAGGTGGCTCCAGGGTGCACATTCATCATAATCATTTCCCTTAAACACCTTGTACACTACAGATTATTTTTTCACTAAAACAACTACGTTCTCAAGTTAAATGTATTATTTGTAGCGCTTTAGTCATTAAACTATTGTCCAACAACATAATCAGGGTGTCTGCAGGTTTGATGAAATTAAATTTAAGACTTTAAGACTTTAATGCCACTCGAAATGCTTTTTAAGACCAATACCGCAGTGAACGCACAATAAAATAACAATAAATACCTGTGATTGGTCAAGAATTTAATTATGCACACTGGTAGAGGATTATGTATTCTAGCCTGTAGTATTACTAAACAATCTTATTTTGTTATCTAATAATATAACCTTAATAAAATTGTTGCAAAAACTCTGGTTTATAAAGGATAGAATATAAGTAGGCCAGAAAGTATGTCAGAAAGTAGTTTTCTGCAAAACTGTGCACATCTACACTAGCCCTAAAATGACCCAGCAGCAAATTAATATAAATGTTGAGAAATAAAATAACATTACCATGACATTTAGTACTACAGCCTACTATCCAATGTGATATTATTACCAATTCCCCATATGTTGATGAGTGATAATCTTTATAGAATTAGACATAATAGCTTTATCATCTGCTAAAGTTAACAAAAGGGATAGCAATCTATATAATTTTTCACCAATGATCTGAATCTGTTCAAATAGCATATTCATGTAATATCTATTAAACTCATTGCTAATAATTTTTGAGTTGTTGTGAGGGCAAACAGAGAATCATCAATAAACAATACTTTGCCAAATATCAGGAATAGTCCTATTTTTTTCAGACTACCAATAGTAGGCAGGAAGATTGTTTTTGCCTTAATAGGCTAATGTTAACTTATATGGCGACTTGAGTAGTTAAGCAGTATGCTGTGACTACCTCTGTGGTTGGTTCCTGTTCTCTGCTATGTTTTGCAACTCTTGGATGAACGGTTGATGTTGACCATGTATCATGTTAGGGAAGAAGAAACTCAATTTTCTCACTTTGCTGCCAACTGACCTGTTTTTGGATGTCGGGAGCTTTGATTAGAAAGCAATGTCTTTTAATTATATTTGCAACTAAGTTATTTATTTTCATTATATTAAGTAAAGGAACACTTCTAAATGAATCTTTTCTTCCATTTCGCCTGCAGCATTTTTACGTGCGCATGATAGACTGTGCATAATTAAGTCGACACAGTGTGTGACTTCAGCTTCGTACCTGGAGCTGTGTACCGCTTGTAACCACAGCAAGTGCTCTAGCAATGTCTCGTTCAAAGTATACTTTCCCATTTTCCACACGTAGGCCTAGCAGAACTTTAACAAACTCTGAGGAGATGCAGAGTATTTCGCAGGCAGGTACTGTATTGTATTGCATTTATCACAGGATTTGTAGTTATATCACCGCGTACGTATCAACATCAGTATCCCCAGAAAAAACACACCGAATCAACGTTCTGAGAGCAGCTTACTGCTGGTTTGTTTCTGTTGCACCTTAAAAAATGTCTGTGTGCTTTTGTTCCTAATTAACATCGACAACATTCATGACTCCGCTTTGTAGGCTACGACTCGATATTTTCTCTTTCTGCGGCCAGCATTTCTGGAAATGAACAAGGGTCAAGCCATCTTTAAGACCTCACTATTTGAAATTTAAGACCTCGGATGAAAATCTGGCCATTTTTAAGACGTTTTAAGGCCTTAAATTTAACGTTCAGAATTTCAGACTTTTTAAGACTTTAAGACCCCGCGGCAACCCTGATAATTGTCTCATGAAAACTGCCTGCTGTATATTTAAAATACCTTTTCATTTACAAAATCTAATCAGTTAAACTCAACTTTATGAGTTCAAACGGTCTTGATGATGTAGTAGAAACGACTAAGGTCTCTTTACCAGGCGACCAGGGTTCAACTCCAGTGCACCACCATTGTACATTTATAGTGTTACATAAGTATATTAATCATACACTGTCCGTTACTGCATTTCTTTTTATTAGAGTTTGCTGTTGTTCATTTTGTTAATCTAAAAGTAGTAATGGGTACATCTATTAATCATACACTGTTCATTACTGCTTTCATAAACTACTGTAGTAATGGGCACATGACATCTATTACTGATTGTAATAATTAGATTTCAACAGGAATTGTGACCAGATTGATTACCATCATGAATATTAGGCACTGCTGTTGTGTAGGGAAAGATTCTTTTTTTTTAAGTATCAAAAAAATAGGTTAAAACTGTCACCAGAACTTTTTCCCATGACTTGCAGTAAGAGAGATTGCTTTGTGGACTACAGTACATCTTGTCACAAACAATATATGTCAGTGGATGCTAGGCAGTGAAATGCAACAATATTTGTCAGGTAAGCTCTTCAGGCATTCCCGGGGATTCCTGTGTATACGTCACAAGGCTAGTTTTGTAAATAATCTTCTATATTTGTGAAGAATCAATGTACCACACAGCTCAGCAGTGTGTAAGATGGTAAGGGTATTAACAGAACAATAATCATTCATTACGTTTGCAGTTCGAATTTCTGTGCTGACTGTGGACCAGGACATGACGAAATAAAGCTATTAGAAACAATATTGTAATGATTGCGCTCTCGGGGAGCAAAAATTTCAATACGTTGGCAACGCTATGAATAGAGCTGCATTTACATGTAAACTCCAACAACGGTTTTCATACTCTATATGAAAAAATATCTCACTGATGATATGAAAAAAAATTGCCCAGAATTTTCCTATGGACAAATTTTTTGTTTCTGTGAATCTATTGCTAGCGATGGGCAGACTGAACAACTTGAAAAGCTCAGAGGTTCACAGTACCAGTATTTGCAAACTAGTAAATTAGGGAGGAAGAACGCGCATGTACTGTGCAATACGGCAGGAGGAACGCCCCGGACAGAACGCCATTGTACTGTAGAACACCGCAGGAGAAACGCCCCGGAAAAAGCCAAAATCATGGCCGACATTCATCTTCCTTGACAGCAGAAACTGGCATAAAGAAAGTTCTCTAAAGTTTATAACAATTGAATTTCTAGCGGAAAATTGATACTACAGTTGTGCTTTCTGTCTTCAGTGAAAGCATATAAACAGTTAATTTGTTACGTAGGAACTAACTATCATAGTTCTGTGCATATCCCTACCACACACTACTGAGCTGTGTGCTACATTGATTCTTCGAAAATATAGATGATTATTCACAAAAGTGATACGCTAGTATACAATTTGAATGCATCCTCTAAATAGACTGAGATGAAATAACATATGCCTTTGCAGGGACTCTAACATATGATGTAGGCATTTGATCAGAGCCACCTTAACTGCTATGCTACTCCGGCTGTGCATCTGGGTGAACAAAATAGTGGACATACTGACATTAAGAAATATAATTTTAGGAAATACAATGTAGCCTATTTAAATGTTGTTCAATAGGTTACAGTGATAGTACAGCTATAATTGTTTACAGATTAAAACAAACAAATGCCTTAACAGAATATTATATGACTAGGTCATAAAGTGACTTCAAACAGACATTTTCATTTTACACAAAACGTCTGCAATGATTAGTGCAAATGCGAAAACAAACATGCAGCTTTTGCATTCGCTTTCACAAAGATGTTTCTCTCATTTTATCTAATTAGGGAAGGAGACGTAAACTATTGACATGTGTAATAAAAATGACAAATTCTTGACCTGCAATGCAAATTATGTTCTTCTGGATATGTAGGAATATTTGCTTTTGTAGCCTATATTTGAATTGGCTGATAAACATCTAAGAAATAGCAGATTAGCCTGATAAATGTGACATTTGGCATAGTTATTAAAAGTACTTGTATCAGTACTCGTATCGGCAAGTACCCAAATTAAATACTCTTTATGCTTCTCATCGTACCTTTTTTCAGAAAAATCTTGGTTATATTGTTTGACGAGGAGATCATTCAATTTATCAATTGAAATCCTATTGGCTGTCACTGCTGTTGTTTTGCAATATTCTGCTATGTTACCAGTATTGAGCGGTCCATTCGCCACCCATCCTAACAAGGTTTTGACTGCATAAGGTCCATTGTTTTGGCTGTTAATAACACGCCAAGGTTCCATTGCTCTCGGGACATCGGTTCCAATAAGTAGATCGATTTCAGCATCAATTTCTTTTGGATGGATCTCACAGAGATGAGGCCATTTCTTCAACTCAGCTGTGGTGTTTATGTTCTCCTTTGATACTGGTATCTTGTTTTGGGTGTAAACCTTTGGCAGGTCCAAATATATGCCACTCTCCAAGTTCCCAACCTCTAGTCCTGTAATCTCATAGGTTTTAATTGTTTTTTCTTGTCCCATTGTTCGCAAAAGTATCTCAGTTCTGCTACCGTTAGTATTGAGTCGGTTCATAAGATTTTCCGTACAGAAGGTTGCGGTGCTGCCTGGATCCAGGAATGCATTTGTGAGGATAAACTTGCTTCCCTTTGCCACCTTGACTCGAACTGGTACAATTGAAAGTGCACAGTCCCTCCTTGCATCACTTGCTGTGGCAAGATCACTACTAATTAACGTCTCACCACTTGCCTCAATCGGTTGATTTTCCCAATTTGGTGCTTTTGCACTTTGGATGTGGAGCACAGTTTGATGTCTCTTCTGACAGACCTGACATGTTACTTTTCTTCTGCAGTTTCTGCTTAAATGACCTTTCATTAGGCAACCAAAGCAATATCCGTTACTCCTCAAGAAATCTACCTTTTTTTCCTGTGGCTGAGTATTGAATCGTGTGCAGTCAGTCACAGCATTTTTTCCATTGCTATGCCAGATTCCCTATAGGGATTTCTGTGGAAAACAGAACTGATGTTTTTAGCAAGTAGCTCTTAGAGTTCATATAAAGACTTAATAAAATGCAGTTTGTTACCCATTTTTGTCCCGCAAAGTGAAACTGTACTTTGATATTCTGTATAAACACAACTTTTCACAAAGGATTCAGGAATGCATTCTGAAGCATGGGGTCTGCTACATACCCGTTCATTTATTGAATGTCAGTAGAATGGAGTAAAGAGATGCAGGATAGTCATACTATATTTGTCTGCTTTCTTAAAACCGTATTAAAACAAGGCTTTATTTAAATTAAGAAATTAATTCTGATAATACAATAAAATTATTTTATGGTAGCCCAGAAATAAATGTTACTTTACAGAACCATTATTTAATTGTGAATATATATAATTTAGGCTAGATGTGGGCGATATATACAAAATAATCGCTTGATGTTATTGGTATTTGTCATTTTGATATTTCTCTGCTTTCTTAAAACAATATTAGGCTATGAAAAGGAAAGTTGTGTTCACGCAGGATTCAACATTTTTTAAACAGGAAAAAAAATTTAAGCAATCAAAAAGTGAAGCATTACATCATTTTTTTATATGAATTTGAACTGCTGCTTTAATGGTATAAGACAAAGCCATTACGCTACTATTATTCTTAGTAGAAAACACAACTGATGCACTTTTCATTCAGGGAGCGTTGGTTTTTGTCTAGCACCACTATGCATTGGTAATACTCATTTCATGTTACCTAAATGTACCGATTGGTGACAAGGTGTGAGTGTGGACAAATTAGACAAGCAACATCTGTAGTTGTCGGGACCCCACCATACAAAAACCTGAGAAATTTCCCACAAGGAGACTTGCGATATATGGCTCAGGGGTTAGGTTTAAGGAAAAACATACTATTGGCCATAGTTTTAGGATTGGGGTTACTATTACTGATCAGGTTTAGGGTTAGGCATTATTCCAAGGTTAAGTTTAGGCACTAATGTTAGGTTACTGAGGTTAAGTTTAGGGTAAGAGTATGGTTAAGGTTAGGGTGAAGGTTAAGGGTTAGGGCTAGGAAATACAGAACATAAAGTCCCCACGAAGCTAAAAAAACAAATGTGTCAGATTTTCTTCTCACCGGAACATTTTGCAGATGTAGGCAGGGTTACCAGAAGAAGCTGTAAGAATGACAGGGCCGATCTCCTCCATGTGAGGGGCCACACACTTAGATAGCAGATTCTACAGCACATGACAAAGAGTTAGGACCACATGACAGACAAATCCTACACAAACTGGCACACATGCTAGTCTTACCTTGAGTGTGTTTGTGGCAGCAGAGATGACCTGTGAATGAGGTGACAGGAGGCAGGACATGGCTGTGGAGAACAAACGAGGGAGATGGCCCAGATTCAAAGGTGACTGAACACTGGAGAGGGACGGAGCCAGAGGAAATAATTAATTGATAGAACCACTTACTATTCGCATACCCAGCTGCTGTTTTGAAATACATTTTCTTTTACAGTGTTATCATTGGATCAAAAGTGAAAGTTGTGATAAGTAGTGTCATGAAAATATTAACTAGCTTGCTACCAAAAAACATGTCTGAATGTTTGTAGAAACATTGCTACTTTAGTTAGTTCCTAAGCAGCGTAGCTAATAAACGTCGTAGCTTAGTATATGTAGGGCTTCTGGAAGTTGGGTTAAACATAACATTCGATAAACTCAAAAGAAAAAAATGACATTGGATTTGAATTAAAAATCACAAACAAATCCAACAATCTATATCTATATCTATATCTATATCTATATCTATATCTATATCTATATATATCTATATATATATAACAATATATTTACAACAGATTAAAATTAATTTATTTCACAGTAGTACCATATTTAAATAAATATAACATGCACGATATAAAAAATGGCACACTCCCCCTGCATACTATATTCAGTGGCGCGCAATACAGAATTTTTTTTATTCAAGATTACTACAGTCATTATTTTTGTTTTGTACTTTTGTACAGATCCAGCTATTCCTAAAGTGGAATAGGAAATATATTGTGGTTCAAACATGCATTTCAATATTCAAACGTGCCTATACGTTATTAAAGTGATGTTTTCATGTCTGAATAGTCCAGGTTCACTGTCGAAAATAATCACTAGTGTCTGGATAAATATCAACCTAATATCAAATAGGCTAATAAGCATCCACAGGGGTTAAAGCAAAAAATAATCCTGAGCCTGAACTTTTTTTGGGGGGTGATAAACTTCACAGATGGACTAATCTTTAATGGCACCATTTATTTTAAAAAATTGTAACTGAACTGCGTAAATAATGTAAAATAAATTAATAATGTAAAATAAATAAATAAATATTGACGATAACGAAAATAAAGTAACGAGAGCTTAGTGCTTAAATTGGTAAACAGACTAAGATGGACAGATTAATTTATTTTATAGGCTATATAGGCTATAGTAGCTTCCTCGAGCGAAACGTGCAGAAACAAGCACCAGGCTTGTTTGGCAACCAACTGCCAAAAGGTTTGCCAATTTCTACCTACTTCTTCTATCCACGCCCAGCGCAATTTATTTTTGAGTCCTTTATCTATGGGTAGGACATCATCCCCAGTAGGTTTCGGCTGATACCACTTTTTTTGGAACAAGTACAAGGTATATCATTTTGAGTACTTGCTGATACGAGTACCGATACAAGTACTTTTAATAACTTTGCCAAATGTCACATTTATCAAGCTAAAATCTACTATTTCTTAGATGTTGATCAGCCAATTCAAATACAGAAAAGTAAATGTTCCTACATATTAAGAAGAACATAATTTATATTGCAGGTGAAGAATGTGTAGTATTTATTACAAATGTCAATAGTTTACATCTCCTTCCCTAATTAGCTAAAATGAGAACGCGTTTGGGAAAGCCAGTGTTGCCATGTGCGCGGTTTTCTTTTTTTGGGCTAATTTTGAACAACCAGAGCTGCAGCATTTTCCTTAACATAAATAAATGTGACCAAGGCTGTATGTTGCAGCCTGTGTCAGGTATGGGAGGAGCTACTGTGTGTGATGTGCATTAAAGAGGGAGAGAGTAGATCGTTTTGAGAGAGAGACCGCTACGTGCATATACAGGGCGAGCAGAACATAAAAATGTGATATGTGCACGCATGGCTCAAACGTCAAGATAATTGATGTAAATGGTTTATTGCCTACAAAACAATGAAGTACAAAGCTTTATTTTGCACCATTTGTTAATTTTGTTGGCTCTTCAGACCAGAACATTCATCACAAAGTAGAAATCAGAGTGCATCACGGTACGCTATAGAAACGTGAGAAAGAAAAAAAACATGTTTATGAAGACAAATCGTGTTTACTAGCATACTAGACACCTAAACATCATTTAATTTTCTGAATGTCAGGGAAATTCAAAATACGGACAAAATACGGAAGAAAATATTGCAAAGACCTAGGAAAAAGAAAAGGGTTTAATGGAATAAATAAGGAGCATCCCAGCAGATGACAGTAAAGCACAATAAGCGTATGTGATAGCAATTTTTTTTTAATTTTTTTAAAACTTAACAAATATTTGTAAAATAATTTGTATTTGTGATTAAAAAAGTAAAGTGATGCAGTAAACAAGGGCGTGGGAGTGAGTTTGATATTGGGGTAGACACTTAATACATCTTTATCAAATTGTTCTTATTATTGGTGGGGACCACATTACCTGCCTATAATATTGGGGGGGACATGTCCCCCCCGCCCCCCCGTGTTCCTACGCCTACTGCAAAAAATGATTTTTAAGAAAGTAAAAAAGCCTTTTCTAGAAAATATTTACAATTTTTTGTCTCAAAGGAAAAATAATCTTGGCAAGCTTTTTTTTATATAAGAAAAATAGTCTTATTTTGAGAAAATATACCTAACTTATAAATAAGATTTATCAACTAATTTCAAGCTTGATTAAGGTGTGGACATATTTTGCAAATTATCCCAGCAAAGGAACAAGCTTATCATTCTTATTTTAAGATTGAGACTACTTGCACAATTTCTCAATTGAAGAATCTTATGAAATGACAGCAATTTATTTTTATTATTATGACAAACATAAAAATCCAGTTTAACATGACCCTTGAATAATTTGGATAAAGGTATTACACAGTTCTGTGTTGCAGACTTCCTTCTAAACACATTCATTTCTAACTTTTCCATAACATTTTTGTAACTTTTTGCCAAATTTCCAATACTGTTGCATTTATGAGCCACGGCTGTAGTATTTTTGGTACTGACTACTGTAGACCTGGAAAACTACACAAATGCTGCAGTTTTAGAGAAACTCGGACACAGTTGTCTAGCCATCACAATTTGGCCCTTTACAACGTCACTCAAATCCTTATGCTTGGCCATTTTTCCTGCTTCTAAACACAAACTTTGAGTACAAAATGTTCACTTGCTGCCTAATATCCCACAATAATGAGATCAATGTAATTCACTGCACCTGTCATAATGTTATGGCTGATCAGTGTATTACAGTTGTGGCTTACACTGTAATATTAAATGAAATCTATAAGTTTGTCTGCAGGTATCAGTTCAGTTGCCTTTGCCAGGTTGGGAACCTCAATTGTATATGCCATGTAGTCTCGGTTATAACACAGTACTGTGTTAGAACCGAGACTACATGGCATATACAATTGAGGTTATAACACAGTACAGTAATGTGTTATAACTGAGACTACATGGCATATACAATTGAGGTTATAACACAGTACTGTGTTATAACCTCAATTGTATATGCCATGTAGTCTCGGTTATAACACAATACTGTACTGCTGGAACTCAAAAATTATGTTATGATGAATTTATGACAAAGATGTTTCTCACAAATCTAAATTCAGGTAAATTGTTAAGACTCTACAGCGCACAGAAGTAATGATTTATTGTTTTTGCCATTTAAAATTAATGGCACTTATTTTTTTCTGATTTGGTCCAAAGGTGCACTCACTACAAAAAATGCGGTTGTCAAAACTATTTATATTTTGACAACATTAAAAAATTTGATTTTGCTTAATCAATGACTTGAATACATTTTTTTATTTAATTGTAAAACCCATTGTTTTTAAACATAACGTTTGTGCATGTGATGGACCATTAGTCCTAATAGTTTAATAGGGGATGGAGAATAAATCAAATAACATTGTTTGGGTGTGATGTTCTTAGGGAAAAACTCATTTACATGCTTTAAGTTGTAAATAGTGTTCAATCCACATTTGTTAAGCATATAAATACTCTAAATAAATATTACTGTAATAAAATAATGTTATTCAAAGATATTGAATTTCGTTAAAACATAATGCACTTTAAATCAGAATTGAGCCGAATTCAACCATCGTGGAGAAGATATTTCATTTATTTGTTCTGTGTACCTGTTTACCAATGTGACTGGCCTCTCACTCCAGTGCAGTAGGTGGCAGTATATGCACCTTTCAGTCGGTTGCGATCTGCCAGTAAAGCTAAAGAGTAGAAGGCTGTGCCCCAGTTTTTTTCTTTTTTAAGTGTGACATAACATTTGAGTGATGAATGGACTCGGCGAAGTTGCAAATTCAACCTTCAGGGGTAAGTTACACTTTATATTAAAGTTTTAGTAAGTAAATAAAGAATTGTATTCATGTTGCGTTTTTCAATTAAAATTTTCCATGGTTTAAGTTAGCTGTCTGTAACTTTAGCCGTTGGCTAACTTAGCTAGCTAGCCAGATAGGGAACATTAACACCTCCCATGAACACAAACTCAAACATTTGCTAGCAAAGGCAAACAGCTATTCAGCAGTGTTTAGCCTTTAGCTAGCTACAAGCAGAGTTGGGTAAGTTACTTTTTAAAAGTTACTTTTACATTTGTTAAACGTAATCTGCTTACAAAAGTAATGTTTAAAAAGTAACTTACCCAACTCTGGCTACAAGTGAGCCTAAAAGTTAAGAAACCACAGAAAATATTTATTAAATTGGCGGCTTCCAGTCGTCCAAGGTCAAAAAAGTTGGGGACAGGTGTAGAATGATAAGACAGAAAAATATAAGACACACAATTATTTCATACTGTACCAAAAAAGTTAAACAAGGAAGATATTGATAGTCAATCAAAATTATTTAAACATTGAATGATACAAAATACAAGCACATCAATATAAAGAAAGTCTCAGCCAAATGAGTGTATTTTTCAAAATGAACAAACTTAATGATAATTAGATATCCATTTGTGTGTCCTCTTTCTTAAGGCACATCTGCATTTCTGAAGGAGACTGAGCATATTGAAATCCAAGGTTCATCAGCAGATCAAAGCTGAGACCGTGCCACACAGGATGAGCTCAGCACTTCAGAAGTTTCTAAATTATCTATCTTAAGATACGTCCGATTCACAGACATTGATTTGGAGCAGGTGAGACACTCTGAGGGGCAACAACTTGGAACAGAGAGCACCATCACCCTTCTAGGTTATATTACACCATTGATGGGCGACAAAATGAAACGTCCCGTATCTTCAAATTTTATTACAAATTTCTCTAGATTTGAAAGTTGGGGGAAACATTTAGGATAATGTAAGTACACAACTAAGAATAATATATAATATATGTATAGTGATGTTTGCTTTTAATGCAAAGTATGTATTTTGTTATTGTTCTGATTGATATTACATATTGTACCTTTAAATTACGTAACATATATGCCTTCCTAAAAACAGTCAGATGAGTACTGTAAACGCACCCAGATTTACCCCACCTGAAGAACAGTACAGTAGGCTATATGAATCAAACTGCATTCCACTCAATTTACCGGTGATAAGCGGAAAATATACTTTTCTTTGTTGAAAATATTTGTTTTAACAGCATATTTCTCAATGCAATACACATTTATCTGTTATACTTTTTACTGGTGAAGCGAATAACAGACAGACAGAGACACAGACAGACAGAGACACAGACAGACAGAGACACAGACAGACAGAGACACAGACAGACAGAGACACAGACAGACAGAGACACAGACAGACAGAGACACAGACAGACAGAGA
>JACXGM010019192.1:7444-18637 GCA_016801145.1 Umbra pygmaea
CTCTCTCTCTCTCTCTCTCTCTCTCTCTCTCTCTCTCTCTCTCTCTCTCTCTCTCTCTCTCTCTCTCTCTCTCTCTCTCTCTCTCTCTCTCTCTCTCTCTCTCTCTCCAGGACTGCCAACAGAAATTTCTGGGCCCCTGAAAATGTCCAGAGAGTGGGCCTCCCCCGGTGCACTTTTGATGTATTCCTGGCCTCCATGGGCCCCCCTCTCTGCTGGGCCCCAGAAAGCTTTCCCCTTTCCCCCCCTTATGGGCGGCCGTCACTCACTAACACACTGTTATTTGAGCTATTGTTTTGTCAAACCAAATTATGTTTTAATTAAGATTATTTTAATTATGTTCAGTTAAACGTGCAATATGTAATTTTTGGCCGCCAGGGGGCTCTCAATCAAAACAATAGCAAAAGATGTACTTGGATGACGTCGGGAGGTTGCGTGGGATCATGGGTTTTGTTATCGTCGTCAATGACAACCTTCCAATCTAACATCTCCAGCAGAAAAAATGTTCACTGACAAAGTATTATATTGTTAAAAAATTATAACTTTATTCACATTATGTTTGGCGGCTCCCTGGATCTTATAACAACTAGAGTAGTCACAGGTTATATGACGCCATTTACGGGCGACAAAATGAAACGTCCCGTGTCTTCGAATTATATTACAAATTTCTCTGGATTTGAAAGTTAGTGGAAACAATTAGGATAATGTAAGTACACAACTAAGAAATATATATAATATATGTATAGTGATGTTTGCTTTTAATGCAAAGTATGTATTTTGTTATTGTTTTGATTGATATTACATATTGTACCTTTAATTTTTAAGTAACCAATTGCAATATTTACAACAAGCAATGAAATGTGATATACTTGCAATTGTGTAGTTAGATATTTTGAGAATATTCACCTGAAATATCAAGGGCCCTATCTTGTACCCGGCTAATGCAGCGCAAAGCCCGAACGCAAGTGTCTTTGCTAGATTAAGACCGACGCAGCTGTCAATTTCCCGTCCGGCCGCCGCGTCGTTTAAATATCAAATGCACCTGCGCCCATATTTGTGCCCATGGGCGTTCTGGTCTAACAGGGAAGTGTGTTCAGGATAATTCTAGATGTATTTCTATCTTGAGGCATCGGAAAGTGATTGCGCCATTGACCAACAAAAACCTGGTCTAAAGTCAATGGCACAGCATGTCATTATTATTTTAACAGCAAATTGGTCATATGTACTTAGGCATATGCACAGCGTGTGCACACACTATGCCTGTTGCACACACACAGGGAAGTGCAGCAGCACACGAACATGCAAAAGATTACAAATAAAATATTACAGTGCAAATCCGCGAATAGCAATGCGCGAAAGGTACAAATGCGCCTGACTCTTAAAGGGATTGGGAAATTAATCTCTGATTGGGTTATTGCATGTTACGCCCAAAACACACCAATGAATTAATGAAGACACAACCCTTTTAAGCTGGATTCACACCAGGTCCGGCAAACGGGTTGCATTGCGGCGGAAGTCCATTCATTTCAATAGGAAGCAATGCGCACCGCTGCGGCAAATCTACCGGAACCGGCAAAATGTGGATGTGGTGCGGCGGGTGTGTCGCAAGAGTTGAAATAATCCAACTTTTGCAGTGCTTTGCCGTACGGTGCCAGAACCGGAAGTTGATTTACCTCAGAGAAAGAGCTAATATGTCGCTTTCATCTATGAGTGTGTGAGATTGCAAGACAAGCTTTGACAGCTCAGTAGATAGTTTTCGTATTGTCAATTAATACTAAACTGAAAACAGCTCCTATCAGTCGCCTTGCTGGAGATAGACAGTTGTATGCAATGTTGCCCACCATCTCGTAGATGCGGAAGATTGATTATGATGTTGATTGCAGTGTACAAGTGTGTCTGCATTACAATGCCGTATGGGGATTTTTTGCCGTGTCTCATGTAAATCCAGCTTTAGACCATGCACCCGGTGCATGGACCCTTTTATCTGCTGTCAAACTTGCAAAAGTGGATTTGGACACGCCCTTACGCCCAAATCACACCGAATCCGCTAGTTGCGTTGCATATGCATAGTTTTGATGCAAAGCCCTTTGCCTCATTTACGCATTGTCTAGTGTTTCACAGCGCATGTAAAAATGGAGGAGAAACTTATAAGAGCGGTCGCCGGGTATCCTGCCATTTTTTATATAACAGCAGATGTCTACACATACACCAATCAAAAACAATATGCTTGGAAGAGGAATTTGAAAGACATTGAATTAGCAGGTCAGTAACTATAAGTGTTGGCTATACCAAATTTGTCACCGTTTTGAAAAGCTAGCAAGTGTTAGCTAGACACAACATCCGGTTTGATTAACGCATTGGTTTTAGCGCACGAGTAGGAAAAATCCAATGCATGCAATACCCCGAATGCACTGCAGCCGCAATCCAACGCATTCCGCTATGCGTCTTTGCATCACTGGCAGACTCCTTCATTGGAAATGACTGGACTTCCGTTGTTACGCATATGCAATGACGGATTCTGTGTGATTTGGGCATTAGGCGGGATGTCCACTGAACACATCAGATTTTAGCGCACGTGACCTTTTACCAGATATAACTGTCTGCATAGTGTGGACTTGACGCACATGTTCTTCCACAAGGCAAAACCGTTACTATCGTGTTGTGCTACTCGTTCCATTGGGAACTTCAACTTCCGGTTATACAACGGCACGGTGTCTCAACGCACAAGTTGAATAATTTAAACATATGCAACACACAGACCGCACTGCATCACAAGCCCGCAAGGCAAAAGGATCTTTGCGGATTGCTCCATTGACAATGAATGACTTCCGGTGCAATGCAACGCATTCGACCTGTCCAGTGGACGTCCCGCCTAAGCGCACTTGCGCCAAGCGCTTCACGCCATGCGCTTAGATCGTTAAAATAGGGCCCCAAATGTCAAAAGTCATGAATAATGTTTCAGATGGTGGCCCTAAAGGGCCTCTTTCAGATCTTGGCAACTAGGCAGTGTATTTTATCAGTAGTAACTTTCAAAACGTGATGAGAATTTTAATCGTGCTAGTTTTTAAGCAATACCTTAACCTATTCACCAATATTCAAATATATTCATATACAGTAGATATACCCATGCTGACAGATCTTAAAATGACTGAAATGTCCAGGTATTATTACTAACTTGCAGGTTCCTTCATAATAATAGAGTAATACATAAATAAATAATAAAGTAAATGCATTAAACAAAGTGTGATAATAATAAAGATATTTATGTGATTAATATTAGGTGGCAAACAAAGTGGTAAGTACAGTATTTACATGTGTATTCCGGTGGGGGAGGTGGGGGTGTTTAAACTGTGCAGTAGTACACAAGCTTTGCTTGCTTCAAGTAGATGTCCTGGATGAGTGGGAGCTTGGCCCCAGCTTTAATTGTACCCCACTTGTGAGGTGCGGTCATTCCTGTACCGTGACGCAGCTAGTCCAGAACGCACACGATGGCGCTGCGGTATTACGGTATTTACATTACATCAGCTAAGTTATGAAATCAGCTCAGTCAACCTTGTCTAACTGGCATGATGAGGTCTTAACTTTAATGGATAACACATTTCTCCTGTAGTTTGGCCCAGGAGTTTGATGCTGAAAGCAGATGCACTGGATTGACAAACCACTGTTTCTGTACTTACCTGGCAGGTTAACCTCTCTGTTTTTTTGTTTTGTTTCTGCCTGACAAATACTGCTGTAACTGCCCACATCGTCGTCCATGTTTAATTTGACCTAACCTCATCCCCAGATTCTATAGCGCATATGAGCCTGGAACACTTTCCACTCAGTGTTGGCCTTGAGGCAGGGACTTCATGAAGCAACCTTGTTTTGTCACAGCTAAAATTTACCGAATATCACTTGGGGACGTGTCTAAATTCAAAAGCAATGTGCAGGACATAGGGGAGGGTGTAGTAAAAGATTGATGGTTCAAGTCCACAGATTGGCACTGCCGATTTTGCACGGTATAGCTCAAGGCCTCATTTAAAGTGAGAGTCCACGCGAATTTTTTTTGTTTTGTTTGTAAAAAGGGGTTTATAAATTACTATGTATTACTTTAAAAAATGTTATTGAACTCAATAGCAGCAAGACCACAATGAATAGCAAACTTCTGCAGTATTTTCCCTGTCAAAGGCAGCCACATAATAACCTCTCCGTGGTCATCTCAGTGTGAAATTTGAGCCAGCTCTTTTAATAACCACATTAGTCTATATTACAACTCTTTCACTGGAAGAACATCTCTGCCTAAGATCCTCTCTTACCACTTCAATTGTGGAAAAACTAAACCAAGCATTTATGTTCACCAAAATAATTTGCCCATGCATTTGTTTTTTCCAGAATGTACAATTGAAATTCATCTTGTTAATACAGCATTATAAAAAACAAAATGTGGCAAGGATCCAAACAGTTTGCTTAAATAAATCACTTGGTTCCACTTTATTTGGATAGACAAAAATAGTATCTGTAGATCATCTACAGATAATTATACTATAATAACCCATTAAAAAGTGTAGTGAATGCTTGCTAAGGTTAAGTTTAGGGTTAGGTTTAGAATTAGAGTTACTGTAGCTTAAGAGTAGGGGAAAAGTTTAAGTTTAAAGATAGGATGGGGTATAGGTTAGGGTTAAGTTTAGTAGATGGTTAATTGAATCATTATTGATAGTCTGTAGACCGTTATTGATAGTCTTTAGGTTGTTTTGAATAGTCTGTAAATCGTCTACAGATAGACTATCCAAATAAAGTGTTACCAAACACTCTCCTTGTTGACCTCCATTAGTTTCCTGTTCCTTAAAAAAGCAATTTAAACCCACCACCCACATCCACTTTATAGTCAAGCCACACCAAAATGCATCATGCTTCAAACAACATGCGGGCTGCGCCTTCTCTTACAGTATGTATAACATCTTTGGATCTGTTGAGATGGTTGTGGCTTTTAAAGCAGGCATTAGGGAACTGTTTTCAGCTGGCCCATCCTTCTTCCTGTGGTGGCATAAGAGAATGTGAGGATGTGTTTTTAATCATTATAGTGTTGGAGAAGTGAACTGTATACCCCCACAGGATGACCTCTGAAAAATGTAGCAAAGCAGCAGCTGTATGTGTCCAGCAGTCACAATTGAATTACAGATTTAATGGTTCCTTTACTTCACAGCACTCTCACTGAAGCCTCTGTTCTGTTTTTTCTCCTCCATTCTCTGTCCGCTTCATGTGTAATTAAATCTCTAAACAGCCTGGCCTGGATCTTAGAATGACAGCGTGAGCAATTACCATTAAGAAGATGATTGTGGAGTAGGACAAACACCCGCTGGAGGCTATATTAAAGACGTGTCTACATTATACCAACATGCAAGACATTTGAGTAAATAAATTGCCCCAAACTGACAAACATTCTGTGTAGCGTTTTAATTATGAGTAAACTAAGTTTTTTGGTAAATTTTTCTTACAAACACTCCTTTTTGGTCCATTTTTAAGTACTACAGTACAATCACAATGTTTCATAGCGAGGGAAAATAAACATACAGAGTCCTGTAATTTCTAAAATACTTGAGTAGCAAACAATAATTTGGACTTAGTCACTGGACAGGCCTGGGCCCAGCTAGAAGATTATAATATGAAAACAGTTTTACTGTACAAAGAATTTCTCTGCATAGGAAGATGTGATGTTATTCGATGCATATGATAAATAAACAACTTGGACTTTTTGACTTTGACAGTACACATATGCTACATTTCCATTAATCATAACCCCACTGGTTTATTTAGTTTTTGCACAAGCTTTACACAACCTCAAATGTCTTTTTCATTAATGTAAAAAATATACAGTTTCGTAAGAAAACTATCATACCCCTCTGAAATATTAACTGATTTTGTCTTCCATACTGAAATGAAAAACAATAAAAAAAAAAAATTGTTTCAGCATTATTTACACATTCGGCCTTACAACATTTACAGTGCCTTGTGAAAGTATTCGGCCCCCTTGAACATTTTGACCTTTGGCCACATTTCAGGCTTCAAACATAAAGATATAAAACTGTATTTTTTTGTGAAGAAGCAACAAGTAAGACACAATAATGAAGTGGAACAAAATTTATTGGATATTTCAAACTTTTTTAACAAATAAAGAACTGAAAAATTGGGCGTGCAAAATTATTCAGCCCCTTATCTTTCAGTGCAGCAAACTCTCTCCAGAAGTTTAGTGAGGATCTATGAATGATCCAATGTTGACCTAAACGACTAATGATGATGGATAGAATCCACCTGTTTGCAAATCTACCAAGACCCAGCCGTCACTCTAAACTTTCAGCTCATACAAGGAGAAGACTGATCAGAGATGCAGCCAAGAGGCCCATGATCACTCTGGATGAACTGCAGAGATCTACAGCTGAGGTGGGCGAGTCTGTCCATAGGACAACAATCAGTCGTATACTGCACAAATCTGGCCTTTATGGAAGAGTGGCAAGAAGAAAGCCATTTCTGAACGATATCCATAAAAAGTGTTGTTTAAAGTTTGCCACAAGCCACCTGGGAGACACACCAAACATGTGGAAGAAGGTGCTCTGGTCAGATGAAACCAAAATGGAACTCTTTGGCAACAATGCAAAACGTTATGTTTGGTGTAAAAGTAACACAGCTCATCACCCTGAACACACCATCCCCACTGTCAAACATGGTGGTGGCAGCATCATGGTTTGGGCCTGCTTCTCTTCAGCAGGGACAGGGAAGATGGCTAAAATTGATGGGAAGATGGATGGAGCCAAATACAGGACCATTCTGGAAGAAAACCTGATGGGAGTCTGCAAAAGACCTGAGACTGGGACAGAGATTTTTCTTCCAACAAGACAATGATCCAAAACATAAAGCAAAATCTACAATGGAATGGTTCACAAATTAACATATCCAGGTGTTTGAATGGCCAAGTCAAAGTCCAGACCTGAATCCAATCAAGAATCTGTGGAAAGAACTGAAAACTGCTGTTCACAAACCCTCTCCATCCAACCTTACTGAGCTCGAGCTGTTTTGCAAGGAGGAATGGGCAAAAATGTAAGTCTCTCGATGTGCAAAACTGATAGAGACATACCCCAAGCGACTTATAGCTGTAATCGCAGCAAAAGGTGGCGCTACAAAGTATTAACTTAATAATTTTGCACGCCCAATTTTTCAGTTTTTTATTCGTTAAAAAAGTTTTAAATATCCAATAAATTTAGTTCCACTTCATGATTGTGTCCCACTTGTTGTTGATTCTTCACAAAAAATTACAGTTTCATATCTTTGTGTTTGAAGCCTGAAATGTGGCATACTAAGGCTCGAACCACTGACTATCATGACATAGACTGTCATGCAATGCAGTGACTTATAGCCCACTACGCCAATAATTCTTAATAGTGCATTGAACAGTAGTCAGAGGGATAGTTAAAGCCTTTGAAATCTTTTTACATCCTTCTCCTAACTTGTGCCTTTCCACAACTTTGTCCCGGAACCCTTTTGAAAGCACCTTTCCAACCATGGTGTATTATTTGCGTTGCCATGCGCTATTAGAAATGGATTCATGGGGACTTCCAGTTGAGCATGTGAGAGAAGAGGTGGTGTGTGTGGAGGCTCTGCGTTTTGATTACCTATGCTATACTATGCAAGCACCATTAACTGATCCATAAGCAATCAAGCCAATCTTATATATTGTTTCAATTAACAATTATGTGTCCATTGAATTCATAGTTTATTTAATATACCTACCTGTACCAGAAGATGCCGAAACCATCGAGAACAAAACAAACAGCAGCCGGCACCTGCTCTTCTATCCAAGATGACGAGCTCACTGGTATACTGGAGGATACATCTTCCCCAATCACTTTGGCTGATCTGAAGTCTTTTAGAACAGAACTTCTGGCCGAACTGTCTGCAGTACTGGTTGGTCAAGTTAAATCCTCAATCGAGGCTGCTACCTGACCTATTGCCGCGGCTCTAGAGTCCATTAAATCGTCTTTGGAGGAACAGGCTTGCCGCACAGATGGGGTTGAAAATCAACTGTCTGCCTACAGCGACATGTTGCTCACCTTAGAGAACGCGGTCTTTTGTCTGGAAACAGAAAATCGCAAAATAGGCGACAAAATCGAGGACCTAGAATCCCCTTTTAGGCGGATTAATGCTAGACTGGTCGGTATTCCTGAAGGTCTCGAAGGGTCCGAGCCAGTCTCTTTCATGTCCGGTCTGCTTTCGGAGATACTTCCAACAGTCTTTAAGTCACCTCCAAAGCTGGACCGGGCTCATCGTTTGGGACATCGCATTTCGTAAGGAGGAGAGGGCAGGAAGCCGTGAGGCTTTAATGTCAGTTAAACAGTTCACAACCCCCACGACAAGGACAGTGCTCTCAGAAGGCCGGGCACAGACCAACTGTTTTTCCGCCAGACCAAGGTAACTCTGTTCCCAGATTATAGTGCTGGTGTTGCCGCAAAGAGAGCCAAATATACGAACATTAAATGTAGACTACAAGCTAACAATGTTAAGTTCGCCCTGCGCTTCCGTGCTCGTTTGTCTGTTGAGTATAATGGCAAAGTTTGGCAATTTAATTCACCTGAGGAGGCGGTGAATTGGGCCAAACAAAAATTTTGGGGGCCTTGAAATCCAACTAACAACCACTCTCATTGGTTTATCTGTATGCAGTTTACAGAAGCTCTTTATAACATTAACTTATTCTCAGGGAGGTCGGTACCCTAACCATCAGTGGTAATTATTTTCTTCTGCTTATTATCTCATTCAATTCCAATATGGCCTATTCTGGCATGTTTTGTTGATGCCTTATCAACAAAACATTAATTAGTAGTTTATTAATAAATTACTAGTACTAAAGTCGTTTATCAATAAGCCTTAATGGAGCTGGGTGAGGCTCCATTTGATAGTTTGATGCACTAAGGCACTCATTTTGAATTTAAGGCCAGGTCACTCGGCTGTATTTTTATTTTTATGTATCCTCAGTTATTTTCTGTGTAATGGGTTAAAGATTGTTGTATATTGCTATTATATATATTATTATTTGGCACAAAAAAAAAGGTGGGAATTTGCCAGTTTCTTAAGCGGAACCTCTTCAATGCACAAGTGGTCTTGCTTTCACTGAGTCTATGTCAGCGGTCACCTGCTGTCTCTGTCGCACCATGAGCAGAGATCTTGGGTATGGGGGGGTTTGTATGTGTCTTCAAATATTTTTTTGTTCTTTGTAGATTATTCTATGTGGTTGTTTTTTGTAATTATATGTGTGTTTGTACCATACACTATCTGGTTTTTGGATGCATTTTTGATAACTGATTATGCCATGTTGCCCAAATTTATATCTGTTGGGATTAATTTACAGTACTTTGAATTGAGAAACATTAAATAGCTGACCACAGCAAAGTAGGGGGGGCTTCTAATATTAAATTCATATCTTGGAATGTGAAAGCAATGAACAATCCAAATAAGAGGTCTCGTGTTTTCTCCCACTTAAAAAAATTAAAACCGACATAGCATTCCTACAAGAGACCCATTTACTTATTAAAGACCACTCAAGACTAAAAAACCCTAGGTTTAGGGAGTCTTCCACTCCCACTTCAATTCTAAAGCCAGACGGGTGGCAATTTTGGTCCGTAAAAGAATACATTTCTCACCCACCAATGTAAATTCAGATAACAGCGGGAGGTATTTAATTATATCTGGTTCGATCTGTAACACTGCCGTAGTACTGGATAATGTGTATGCACCCAACTTTGATGATCCTAATTTTGCAAATAGGCTACTGGGGAGGATACCATTGTCACACACCCATTGATTGATACTGGCGGGAGATTTAAACTGTGTCATGGACCAAAACTTTGACCGCTCTAGTCCTAGACCTGTGCCTCTCTCCAACATGGCAAAGTCTTTCTTAGATTTTATTATACAGAATGGATGTACTGACTCTTGGAGACTTCAGAATCCACTGGCATGTGAGTACTCTTTCTTCTCACACGTTCATCACTATTTTTCCCGTATTGACTATTTCTTTGTGGACCATCAGCTACAGTGTTGCCACAGTTACTTTGAAAAAGTAATCTGATTACTGATAACTGATTACTCCTTTAAAAAGTAACTAAGTTAGATCAACATAAAAAGGACAACCTGTTTTGCCAACACTCACTTTATTGGAAGTGCATTTTTAACAGTAAAATCAACAATGTATCTCCTGACATTTTAAGTTGAATACATGTTTTTTTTATAAAAGATAAAATAAAGACAGTCTTTCTTGACTTCACTTAACATAAACTATTATATAAATATACACTATTATATATCATATACTATTAATAATCTACATTGTGTATAAATGTTAACTAATAAATTATTTTTAATGTTTTTTTGTTCAAAATAATAGCGCCAGTTTTTATTCACTGTAATAAACATTGTTAATTCATTATAAAGCTAGTGAATTGTAACCAAATGCAATTTTACTGTCTGTAAAGAAACATTAAGAGTATATGATAGGAAAAAAATAATTTAATGTGTTAACTCTTTATTAATAAGAGTAACAAATACTTTGTACACACAATTTGATGGAATATATTGTCTGTGTCTCATGTGAAAACATGATTACATTTAAAAAACATTCACTAGAGTCTGTTTCATCTGACAGACTAATTTTAGCAACAGATGAACATGGACGCACTACCTATCTTTGCAATGAATTAACAATGATTATTATATTGAATTATTAGCGCTGTTATTTTGAAAAGGAAAATCTGAGTTCGTGTTGCTGGCATAAGTCTTGCTAGGCAAACGGTCCTTGCCTAGCTAGCACCGGCTCCGACTGTCCTCATGCTGAAAACGTGACTTCACTCACAGAGACGCAGGAAGAAAGCAAAATATATATTTTTCTTACTAAGGAAAATGACAGTAATGCACAGTGACTTGGATAAGTAACTTTAATCTGATTACTGGTTTGGAAATAGTAATGCGTTAGATTACTCGTTACTGAAAAAAGTGGTCAGATAACAGTAGCGCGTTACTAAGTAATGCGTTACCAGCATCACTGATCAGCTATTACCAGATTTTACTTCAGCAGACTACTTGCCCATTGTAATATCGGACCATGGCCCTGTAGCCAAGGCCGTAACCAGGATTTAACAAATACCGAGGTCAAAAATACCCCCCCCCCAAAAAAAA
>JACXGM010019193.1:6023-18636 GCA_016801145.1 Umbra pygmaea
GGACAGTACATCATTACCATGGAACATAGAGGGGATCTCTGGAAGGTGGTGAGTGCTCTAAACAGGGACAGTACATCATTACCATGTAACATAGAGGGGATCTCTGGAAGGTGGTGAGTGCTCTAAACAGGGACAGTACATCATTACCATGTAACATAGAGGGGATCTCTGGAAGGTGGTGAGTGCTCTAAACAAGGACAGTACATCATTACCATGGAACATAGAGGGGATCTCTGGAAGGTGTTGAGAGCTCTAAACAGGGACAGTACATCATTACCATGTAACATAGAGGGTATCTCTGGGGCTGATAATATAGCTGAGTTGTGGAGGCAGAATCCCACTGAGAAAAATATTTTGAAAGACGTCTTTTCAACGTGTATTCAACGTCTTTTCAGAGCACCTCCTCTTTTTACCTCCTATATACAGAGCACCTCCTCTTTTTACCTCCTATCTTGAGAGCACCTCCTCTTTTTACCCCCTGTATTTGAAGCCCCTCCTAATTTTACCTCCTGTATTCAGAGAACTTCCACTTTTTACCTCCTGTATTCAGAGCACCTCCTCTTTTTACCCCCTGTATTTGAAGCCCCTCCTAATTTTACCTCCTGTATTCAGAGCACCTCCTCTTTTTACCTCCTTTATTCAGAGCACCTCCTCTTTTTACCTCCTTTATTCAGAGCACCTCCTCTTTTTACCCCCTGTATTTGAAGCCCCTCCTAATTTTACCTCCTGTATTCAGAGCACCTCCTCTTTTTACCTCCTGTATTCAGAGCACCTCCTCTTTTTACTTCCTGTATTCAGAGCACCTCCTCTCTCTCTGTAACTGAAGTCCTTGCTCTTCTCTGTCTGCCAACTAAAGCCTTTATTTTCTATTTCTGATAAAGTTGTTAGTAAAAGCTTAGTGGAGCCAGAGAACGAAACAACAGTAGTAAACCACAGGACTGTAAAACTGCTGGAGTGGAGTCAGTCATGTTGTGAGCCAATGTGTTTCAGCACAGCCATTGTATAACAAATCAAAAGCATAATAAAACAAATATGGACATTTTAACTGTTCGGAGAGACTGCAAGCATTTTACTGCAACTGCAATAACAGCTAAATACTGTGTTATAAATAAATGTTGCTTTAATCACTTTGAATCTTCTTGTATTGACCTATGTGATTTCGTGGCACAGCTGACTGATTCGAAGTTGCACTTCAAAGTCCGACTGTGTCAGACCTCAGGGCCTCGGCCAATCACAGCTTGCTTCATCAGCCAATAGAGAGTCAATATAAAACTGTCATGGTGGAAAACATTAGAGACTTTTCTGGAATTCCATGTTTTTTCTCATCACCCAATATTCCCTATCTTCCCACAATTCCATGTCACGTTGTGTCTCTTCAAAATTCTCTTTCAGCAACGCACATGTTATGTCTATAAATGTGTAGTCTGTACTGAAGTGCATTTCTTCTGGTCCCAGGTCAGATTGCAGGTGGGTCTGTATGTGGTTTACATCCTGGACTGGCTGACGGTGTATAGGATGGAGCAGATATTGGTACTCAGGCTTGAAGACCATGCATCCAACAGGAAATACACATTGCACAAGGTCTTTGACTTCCTTAACTTAGGTACAAACTCCACATCTTCTCACTCCACTTTTGTCCTCATCCTAACTTTTGCACAACATCCTAACTTCCTTTCATGTTTTTCGTTCTCTTTCTTTTTTATTTCTTACTTTATTTCTGAATTGTGTTAAAAGAATTGCATTGGTTTTCTATACACAGTAATATAACGCTGGCTACTGTAAAGGATATTTTAATTGGTGGATTTATTGATGGTTGATCTGTTAACAGGCTCCATGCCTGCCTCACTGATTCTTTGAATGAATGTCTAGCTGATTGACTTGTTAACTGATTAATTAAGTAGTTTATTGACTGTTTGATTGTAGCTAACAGGATGTCTATGTGTTTTTTCAGGGCCATTGACAAAGCAAAAGGAAGTTGAGATCACTAAAAGCCCTGCGTCCAACACCAGACGGCCGGGAGATAAGAATCTAGGACCCATGCTTCCTATTACCAAGGAGATACTAAGAGACTTCTACACCCCATTTAATGACCAACTGGCCAAGGTGCTCTGCAACGACTCCTTTAGATGGGAAAACCATTCAAAGCTCATCTAAATACTTGTTGTGAGGGAAATAAATTCTTAAAAAATGTATGTAAATACTTATTTTAATAACAAAACCATTCCAAATAATTCTAATGTTTGGGGAAATCCATTCTTAACCCATGTAAATACTTGTTTTAATGGGAAGATAACATGTAAATACTTGTTTTAATGGGAAGATAACATGCAAAACATGTAAATTGTTCCTAGCTTGGGTGCCTCTGCCAACTGCTATTTTGTTAAAGCGTTTGGTTGTCCTTTAAGTAGCAGAATGCAAATGTAAATATTATATTTCATCTCCCTGGAGGTTCCAAAGAGATGGTTCTACTTTTTACCAAAATGTTGTTTTGTTTTTTTACGATTCTCCCACAGGGACAGCCAAAGAACTTTTCATAAACCTGGTTAAAGCACATGTCCCAACTTTGTTCACATTCCCTTCAGTAAATAGTGCACCACAACTCTGGAAAAAAGTAAGAGACCACTGCATATTTTTCTTCAATCATCCCCATTGAAAACCTCTGGAATATGATCAAGAGGAAGCTGGATGGTCACAAGCCATCAAACAAAACCGAGTAGCTTGAATTTCTGTGCCAGGAGTGGGATAAAGCCAACAGTGTTTTTTAAAAATGAATATGAATATATTTTCCTTGCATTATTCAAGGTCTGACAACACAGCATGTTTTTTGTTCTATCGTTATATGCAAAAGTTTAGGCCCCCCTTCAATAACCATGATTTTCATTCATACATAATTGGGTGTTTGGATAAGCATTTTTATTCTGATCTATCAAATAACTGAAGGACACAGTAATATTTCAGTAGTGAAATATGAACATGGTTCATTGGATGAATAGAAAATGTGCAATATGCATCAAAATGAAATTCAGACAGGTGCATACATTTGGGCACCCGAACAGAAATTTCACATCAATATTTAGTTGAGCCTACTTAAGCAGAAATAACAGCCTCTAGACGATTCCTATAGCCTGTAATGAGTTTCTCTGGATTCAAGTATTTTGGACCATTCCTCCTTGCAAAACATCTCCAGTTCAGTTAGGTTTGATGGTTGCCGAGCATAGACAGCCCACTTCAAATCACCCCATATTTTTTATGATAATGAGGTCTGGGGACTGGGATGGCCATTCCAGAACATTGTACTTGTTCCTCTGCATAACTGTCAGAGTAGATTTTGAGCAATGTTTTGGGTCGTTGTCTTGTTGAAATATCCAGCCCTGGCGTAACTTCAACTTTGTGACTGATTCCTCTAAATTATACTCAAGTATCTGCTGTATAGTGGAATCCATGCGACCCTCAACTTTAACAAGATTCCCAGTCCCGGCACTGGCCACACAGCCTCACAGCATGATGGAACCTCCACCAAAATTTGCTGTGGGTAGCAGGAGTTTTTCTTGGAATGCTGTGTTCTTTTGCCGCCCTTGTTATAACCAAATAACTATATCTTTGTTTCATCAATCCACAGCACCTTCTTCCAAAATGAAGCTGGCTTGTCCAAATGTACATTTGCATACCTAAACCAACACTGTTTGTGGCGTGTGTGCAGAAAAGGCTTCTTCCGCATCACTATCTCGTACAGCATCTCCTTGTGCAAAGTGCGTTGAATTGTTGAACGATGCACAGTGACACCATCTGCAGCAAGATGATGTTGTAGGTCTTTGGAGTTGGGCTGTGGGCTGTTTTTGACCATTCTCACCATACTTCGCATTTGCCTCTCTGATATTTTACTCGGCCTGCCACTTCTGGCCTTAACACGAACTGTGCCTGTGTTCTTCCATTTCCTCACTATGTTCCTCACACTGGACACTGACAGCTTAAATCTCTGCGATAGCTTTTTGTAGCCTTACCCTAAACCGTAATGTTGAAAAATGTTTGTTTTCAGGTCATTTGAGAGTTGTTTTGAGGCCCCCATGTTGCAACTCTTCAGAGGATAGTCAAAGAGAACAACAACTTGCAATTGGCCACCTTAAATACCTTTTCTCATAATTGGATGCACCTGTCTATGAAGTTCAAAGCTTAATGAGCTCACCAAACCAATTATGTGTTCAAATCATCAGTGCTAGGAAGTTACAGGTATTCAAATCAACAAAATGATAAGGGTGGCCAAGTTTATGCACCTGTCTAATTTTGTTTTGATGCATATTTCACATTTTCTGTTAATCCAATGAACCTCATTTCACTATCGAAATGTGACTGTGTCCTTCAGTTAGTTGATAGATCACAGTAAAATTACTTATCCAAACACCCAGTTAGTAACTAACATTATTTTGTCAGTTGTCATTTTCTGCAAATAAATACTCTGAATGACAATATTTCAATTTCGAATTTGGGAAAAATGCTGTCAGTAGTTTGTGGAAAAATACAACAATGTTCTAAACCAGAAACACTGATGACTTTGCAGTGGTCTCTTAAATTTGTGCAGTGGTCTCTTAAATTTTAAGTGCAATTTGGGATGTGCCCCTCCCATAGAAATAGAATGGATAGAAAGGCCATTGTGCTGCTTGGCGTGGTCATTCGATTAGTACACGACAAAATGGCGATTGTCACGGTGACAACACGCAAATTGGTTTTATGCGGAAGTAGGCCACTAGATCTTTGCAATGGAATGGTACACGTAAAAATGGCTGCCACTCTGACCATACTGCTACATTTATTTGAATTGGAATGGCACTTCTAATAATTCCATTTCTATGGCCCTTTCTCACCAACGAGATGTTTTGTTGCAGAAAAGTTCCCCAAGGGAATTGACATCTGTTCTTATTTAAATGCAAATTGTTAAGTTATATTAATACTGAGATTATACCAATCAAATATGATAACAGCACAACCAGTTTTGCTCTCATGATTTTGGGACTTTGTTGGGATTAAATATATATAAATTGTTTTACTATTTTTGGACCAGATGTTTATTAAACAGACAATTAAATGCAGAACACTGCCTTAGTTATTGTTTTCAAAGGTATACCGATGCTATAAAATTCTCTAAATGATGAAATAATGCAACAAATCCACAGGGTTAACAATCACTCATAGGTCCTGACCACATCGTTTACACTTTACTGGGCCATGCATGCCAGGGCAACTTACAGTTTGTGCACTCATCTAAATATCACTAATTGGGACAGTTGACCCAATAAGTACATTTTACTCAGTGAAGTAGAAAAAAAACAACTAAAGGTTATAAGGATTCCTTTTCAGTGATAATGTACAACAACATGCAGTACAAATGTATATATGAATCATCAGATATTATATAACATCCCTCATTAGATTACGCTTCATTGGTAAAACTTCACCATGTTATTGCTTGCCTTGAATTCTCATCTGCCGGAGAAAGACTAAAGAATTTGTTGGAAAACACTGCCTCCTATTGGTTCATATATATTATTACAGTAATTTAAAACCCAGGGAAAACAGTTGTCATAATCCACACACAAATACTGTACACACTCACGTGGGAAATGAAAAAGGTATTGGTAAATTCAGATACATATCATGTAATAAGGAATGTAAAAACAGTTTGCTTAACTGGGGTAGCCATTTAAAAAACATCCATAATCATTACAAGAAAGAGCTGTTCTGAAAAAGTGAAAGATAATATAGTTACAAAGCAGTTGCAAATAGTGATGGGTAAACAAACCTTCATTGCTGTTCTTCTAGCAGCAGGATATCATGCCGACAGCACTAACTCAGATTTTATATTTCAAAATAAAAGCCACAATGAAATGTAACAATTTGCAAGGCATTCCAACAATGGCCTTTATTTTGAAAAAGAAAATCCTGAGTGCTCCCAGCATATATTCTGCTGGAAGAACAGCAACAAAGGTTTGTTTTCCCAACACTAACTGCAAACATATATTGTCCTTAAACTGAAATGTTAGAAATTACATAATGCAAGCAAATGACTGAAGACACTTGTTGTCCACCAGAGGGCAGTAGACAACTGGAAGAATGACCACAAGCTACAAGGAACAGATATCTTTTTTATTAACCAGACAGTAACTAAAAGTTACTTAGCTTAAAGTTAGGTTAGCTTCTTACCGCCAACGCGTTTGATCAATGATTTGTATAGCACCTTATTGCTACCCGCAGTTTACACAATATTGGTACCATTCCAGTGGCAGCATGCATCCTTGTGCCATGAAGTGTGTTGCACTCTTAAAAAGGGGAAATAGTAGCGTGAAAGAGATTTAAGAATCACACACGCAAATCTTGTCTTCACTCGCTTGTATTGAATCAGTTTTAAACATGCATCTATTCTGCACACACTCAGAATCAAGACCAAAGTCACCGCAAATATCTTTTACAATGCTTTAAAATATGTTTTAACTAACCTGAATTGCACATCCTAACTGCACCATCGTTTTCACCTGACATACATATAATGATCAATGAAATTGAAATGAGCTTTTTATCATAAATGACAAGTTATACATAAAAAGTTATACATAAAAAGTTATATATAAAATAAACTTCACTTCTAAAAATGAATTATATATTATCTGGTCACATACTACTTGTCTGAAGTGCACTTGTAGATTTGTTACTAGTTAAACCGTAGTTTTTTTTGTTGCAGTTTTTACACAATTAATTTTTCAGTTCAAAATTAACTGAGGAAAGGTTTAGCCATCTAGTAGGATAGAGGAATGGCAACGGCACACACAAATTACATCACATACAAGGGAAGGCAAAAACAAACAACCATAAATTATATCAAAAGCCTTTTCTGAGCTGAATAGACACATAGATATGTTCAGCCGCGGTCGGTGGATCTTAATTGGGGAGGACGGGCTCGTATTACACTCGGGACCGGAGTGAATGGAATGGTGCGCAACGCACAAGACCCAGCGTTTTTTGTTTTGCACACTAGGTTTTGTGCGTTGCGCACCATTCCATTTACTCCGGTCCCGAGCGTAATACGAACCCGTCCTCCTTAATTAAGATCCACCAACCGCGGCTGGATATGTTATAATTTAACCTACCTCATATTTCACTGAATCCTAGTCTATAGCAGGTGGCAGCACATTCATGCCACATCTACCAAGATCCTCCCAGTCAAGTCAGATCAAGTCACCTGTGTCGGCAACGTCTCTCTTCCTGTCCCTCTATTTCTGTCTCTGTCTCACTACTTTCTTTCTTCCTCTCTCCTTCTCTCTTCTCACTTTCTTTCTCACCCTCTCCCTACACTCCCTCTTCTCCATCAGTCCTGGTCTATGAGCTGTCAGGTAAACTTTAAATAAATCTCCAGCTAGGTGTTTCATGTCAGGTAAACTTTAAATAAATCTCCAGCTAGGTGTTTCATGTGAGGGTGCTCCAGATTCAGTGCTGTTTGACTTTTTTTCTGGGTACCGTATTTCCTCAAATAAATTTAGGGATTATAGTAAAGGAGTAGAATTGGCTTTGAGGGACAGAATTAAAGTAGGGCTGGCATACCCTATGCATTGACTAAAGTTTTATTCCTTTTAGAAGAAATCCTGTTATTCTAGAAGCTTGGCAACCTGATAACTTGACCAGTGGAAGCCAGTGAAGCGTCATTGAGGAGAATGGGCTCGAATTAACGATTGAAATCGAATAAATGGAATGGTATCTCACGCTGGGTCCATTCCATTGACTTCAGTCCAGAATCTCCTCAATTAAGTTTCACAGTCCTTAAATGCACCCAAACCAAACATTGTTCCCTTCACAAGACACTCTGGAGAGCTTCTCCCACTCCTGACTATTGACCCATCTATTAAACCAGAATTGTGTACCTTTTTTGGAAAGAAAAATAAAAAGTGTTTTAGGGCTAGTAAACATTAGCATTCGTTTGCATGGATCCAGTAGATGAAAACTTTAACTTGTACAAAATATACACAATAGACATATCACAATATCTAACTGTAGCAATGAATGCATAATGTAAACAAAATAATAATGTGTATTTTCTGTGTTCAGTGAAAACAGGACAGATGAATGACAAGTTACATAGTGCAGCTTTAACATTGATTGCATCTCTTCAGAAATCAAAATTTCCAGAGTTACAGTGCGAATTGGGTGAGCACTGTACATTCATCAATTCACCCACCGGACATCTCAAAGATAATACACTGCTCAAAATAATTAAGAGAACACTGAAATCACACATCAGTTCTTTACTGTATATTGTGTAATCGTTGAGAATAAACTGACATGACAACGGTCAATGGAAACAAAAATCAACAACCAATTAAAGGCCAGATTCAAACTGACACCAAAAATCTAAGTAAACAACTGAAATCACAGGCTGTTCCAACTTGCATGAATTTCATCACGGCAACTCATAATGAGACTCAGTAGTGTGTATGGCCTCCACGTGCCTGTATTAACTCCTGAACAAAGTCTGCATGCTCCTGATGAGACGGCGGATGGTGACCTGGGGGATAGTCTGTGCTGCTACAGACGCACGGATACATAACATCTCAGAGTTTCTCAATTGGATTCAGGTCAAGGGAACATGAGGGCCAGTCAATGGCATCAATGCCTTCGTCATCCATGAACTGCCTACACACTCTGGCCACATGAGGTCAGACTTTGTCCTGTACTAGGAGGAACGCAGGGCACACTGCACCAGAGTTATGGTCTGACAATGGGTCTGAGGATTTCATCCCGGCACTTAACAGCAGTCAGGGTACCGTTGTACACATGGAGCACATGGAGGTCTCACAGAGAGGATGTCGGGCCCTTGTGCCACCCTTATAGAATCATGCACACGAAAAGCCTGCTTGAGGTGATTTTATAGGGCTCTGGCAGTGCTCCTCCTGTTTCTCCATGCTCAAAGGAGTAGATACCGGTCCTGCTGCTGGGTTGATGCCCTTCTGAGGCCCTGTCCCAGTTTCCTTGTGTAATGGCCCGTCTCCTGGTATCTCTTCAATGCCCTTGAGACTTTACTCGGAGACACAGCAAACCTTCTTGTTATGGCACATATGGATGTACAATATCCAGGAGGAGCTGGACCACCTGTGCAAACTGAATGGACTGCTGGTACCACCACATGCAACCAGTACTGACAAGGACACTACCAAAACGCAAAATTAGTAACGAATCAGTCAGGAAGGATAAGGAGAGAGCAATTGTCTGTGGCCACCACCTGAAAAATAATTCCCTTTTTGGGAATGTCTTGCTGTTGCCTCTCCAGTGCACCGGTTGTCCCTTTATTTGCACCAAAACATGTGACTTTGATTCACAATCAGTAATGCTTCCTAACTGGACTGATTGATATCCTTGAGGTTTAACTGACTTGGTGTTATACTGTGATGATTGCATGTTCCCTTAATTCTTTTTAGCATTTTACTGTACATACTATTCCCGTTCACATCTAAGTACTATTCATCAACAGAATTTTCAGCAACATTCTTTCTAACATTTATATTTCAACAAGTCACGCAAACCTCACGTGAAAATGCCAAATGAAACAGGCTGCAATTTACTCTGACACCTAATTGTATAATAGTGCTTTTGGTTTTTGCCAATGACATTCATGGTATTTCCCACAGGAAAATAATGTACAGGGTTATTTTTTGCATTTTAATTTCATTTCTTTCTCATTAGATAGGTCGATTGAAAACAGATTCTCATTTGCAGCTGTGACTTGGCCGGTAAAAAGCGCAAGCTGCAGGACAACATAAAACTACATGACGTTTCACAAAAGTAAAAAAATAAAGGAGTCCGCATGGCGTTGTGAGCTAAGTTGCTGCCTTGCAGGACATGCTACCTCATGATAGTCAGTGGTTTGAGCCTGACTATGGCTTTTCTGACTTTGCCCGGAACCTCCAGCACGAGGCAACGTAAGTTGGCATAACGTGGCCCAGAATTTGGGAGCAATCAGTCAGAATATCTATATTGCCACATTGTTTTCCAGGGAATCCTTTTGTGCAGATCGGCTCAATTGCGAAAGTATAGATAGTGAGTGTAATCAGCACACACATGATCTAACTAAAGGATTCTGTATTGGATGAGCAGTGAGAAAATAATTGTCCAGCTCAACGAAATCTGTTTGAGTGAACCATGTGAGCACCCTTCACCAACCTACAACTGTCCAGTTTGTTGCGAAGCTGCCAACAAGGCAGGGTTGGTGGGAAGTTGGACAAGACGAATTCGGAATGGAGAAAAATGGGGAAAAGTAACACAAAAAGGTGCAGGATACTCAGAGTATATAGTAGGAATTATACAGTATATACAGTCTGTGCAAATGAGTCTATACTAGAAAGGTAAATCAGTCCGAATGCAAGACAAAAACAACAACACTGGCAATAAATGGGCCGAGGTGGTAGAATCATAATGTACAATGGACATTAGTTCTGATAATAATTACTTTTTATTTTACGGGTATTTTCTTTTAATAAAATAAAAAACAATAATAATGACAGAACAGTAGGAGGCATAGGCTAGGAGGTATGTAGTTGAGACAGGTATGTATGGGATACAGGCATTTAGGGGAGACAGGCATGTAGGGGAGACAGGCATGTAGGGGAGACATGCGTGTAGTTGAGACAGGTATGTAGGGGAAACAGGCATTTTGGGAGACAGGCATGTAGGGGAGACAGGCATTTAGGGGAGACAGGCATGTAGGGGAGACAGGCATGTAGGGGAGACAGGCATGTAGGGGAGATAGAGAGGAAGAGCACAGGCAGTGGCTAAACCGGGGCTCAAACTGACATCGCCAGGGAACATTGGTCAGGAGCTTAGACCACTAACCATTCCTGGGCCATGATAATAATTCTTTAAAGGTAGTGATGGTCGACACCCTATAAACAATGGACTCAATTTAGGGGTGTTTTGCAGAAGCAGATGCTGTATCATATCACGTATCATCCTATCGTAGCGATACAGATGATAGTCAGCTACTTTTCTGAATCCCAACTTCTGAGACCCATGCATGATGCATCTCTGAAGTACCTGACAGACATTTCTGTAGGCCCACCACCTCAAGCTCAACCTCAACACAATGGACCAGCTCTTCCTTCTGTGGGAGGCCTGCCCAATTCAATACATCTCCATCATAGTTACCAACTCCACAGTGTTCTCTTCCCTGAGTGCAGAAAGCCTTAGCATTACCCCGGACCACGTTATGTCATTCTCTGAAAACATCAAAGCAGTGATTCACTCAGACACACCAGGAGTAGGGGAGGACGTGAATCAGGCACTCATTATATCCCGCCTAGACGACTGTAACTCTGTCTGACTGAGCCTCCAGCTGGGTTCCGTGCCTTGTGCCATCAAACCTCTAATACGTATCCAGAATGATGCAGCCTGCCTGGTCTTCAGCCTTCCATGATTTTCCATGTCACCTCTGCACACTTCACTGGCTTGCAGTCAGAGCTTGCAAACACTACGAGAACCATGGAGCTGGTCGACAAGCAGCAACATGCCCTTCTTATTTCAAGGCGAAGTTCAAACTTTATATCCCACTCCACTTTGCGTTCTCTGGTCTCTTGGCTGCGCTGCCCGTTGGCACATGTAACACCAGGACCAGCCTCGCATTGTTGGACATGGGATGAAATGTGGGATGCAGTTTCAGATCTTTTTCCTTCTTTTAGATGACAGAGTAAGATTTAATCTAGTGTGGAACAGCAATGGATGCGGACTTACAGAAATAGTGCACATCTCTAAGGGCACCCTAATGTTTTCTCTCTAGTGCACTACTTACAGAGCCATGTGGCCGCTGAAGTGCATCACTTTTTACCAGCTCTCGTTGGCAAGAGGTCTATACATACTCTTTTAAAAGTTTTAACTAATTCACCACAATTTGGTAATAACAAATTCTGACTGCTACTTATATGGAGCTTGTAGGTATTTAAGACACCACAAGGTGTAGCTAGAGTGCAGCTTATCTAGGAAGCCCAATTTGATTCCTTACCCCCAACCCCAGAAGGTGCTGGCCAGAATGACAAGACTGACTAAGGGCAGGAACATTACCGCTGTGCCAAACAGGGGCTCCTTTGTGCACACATTTTTTAAGCCAGAGAACACAGCTTCCAAAATTAGTTAATCAAATGAGGAGACAGGTATCATTTAGAATACTGATGTATTTGATTTTCCCTATCCTTATCATGCTTTGTCCTCGTCCTCATTTGTGCACTTATCCTAGCGCTCTTCATCATCTATGCACTCTTCCTCATCCATGCCCTCATCCTTTTACTTATCCCGTGCCCTTGTCCTCATCCTTATTCTCTCCCTCTTCATGGTCCTCATCCCTTTCTTCCTCCAGGAGTTTCTACATGGAAAACTCAAGTCTAAAATATGTATGGTAACACTTTATTTTGAGAGTCCATCTCTAGATGCTCTACATATTATCTGCATACTGTCAACAACATTTTAACAAACTATCTACTAACCCTAACCCTAATCCTAACCTTAACCATTCCCCTTATGTTAAACCTAACCTTAACCATTACCCTAAAACATATTCTAAACTTACCCCTACCCTTAAAATACACAATTA
>JACXGM010019194.1:0-18535 GCA_016801145.1 Umbra pygmaea
GTGGCTTGTATCAACTAGAAGGTAACTGTACGGTGGCTTGTATCAACTAGAAGGTAACTGTACGGTGGCTTGTATCAACTAGAAGGTAACTGTACGATGGCTTACCTCTGTCTCTTTCCTCTCCAGCTCCTCCAGCTCTGCCTCGCTCAGCTTGGCTCTGCGGTGGACCTCTAGGTTTTGCTGGGACAAGACAACAAACAAGTTCACATCATTTCTGCCCACCTCAATTAAGCTGCTGAATGATGTGAAATAAAGCTGTGTGCAATAAATGTGAGCATTTCAGGACCTGATTTATGATCCCGGGGCAATGTGCAATAAACATACTAGCACCTTAGCATATGCACTTTACACAAGCGTCAGTGCAATGGAGCAATGTGCAACAACCACAGTAGCACTTCAGCACTTGCTTTAAATTCTATTGTCAACAATTGTCTCTGTCGATGTGTTTTCATTATTTGTGATGTTTTTTTATGAAGCAACTCTGGACTGTGCCCAGGCAGAATTTCCCCCAGGGGACAAAAAAGTTAACCTACCTACCTATTCTTTCCAGGTACAATGTTTGTTTGCAACAGCCAAGCATGTGGGCTGAAACAAACTTCAGGATTGTCCGTAAAGGATGCACCGATATCTGATATTTTTCTTCTGATTTTTATTATGTAAGCAATCTAGTAAAAACTGAAACCAAGCTTGTATGTCCATAAGATTAAAACTGTCTAAGCTTTGAAAACATAAGTGGTTTCCACCATAATCTACCCTCCACAGAACATTGTCATTCCATACTGTGGCACTTACAAGGAACTAAGTGGATGCATCGTCATGGGTGAAAAGCAGTTCTGAAACTACGTAGCAGCTAAACAGCAATAGATCACACTTTTATGGCACTTCTAAACACACATGTAAATCTTGCATATTATCAAATTTGCCTAAATGTAAGGCCTGATATGGTCATACACATGGTGCACACAATGTGAAATTAACTTATTTGGCAAAAAATTAAATTCATATACATGAAAGAATATGCACTAGAATCTTTAGAATTTCATAAATGCATTCAATATTAATACGTCTTTTCTTTGTGTGGGGGTTAATACGTCATATTAATAAATGCAAATACTAAAGTGACATGTTGTGAAGACAAGCCTTGAGAATGGATTTTCAGATTGCCAATTGTGTTAGAATTATTGGATGTCCTTCTAAAATCGCTACTGTTAGTTTGTTTTGTCCAACAATAGGCAGTTGCACATGGCTATCACCACACTGGCTGGTAGTTAAGGCAAATTTCTCCAGTCTGATGGTCCAGCATCAGTACCTTGTGAAGATCAGACAGCTGCTGGTGGCGCATCAGGGCGTCTTTATTGGGGAACTGTCTCCTGCAGAGCAGGCAGGCCATCTTCTTCCAGTCGGTCAGCTGGTCCTGCTCGCTGCCTCCGCGCTCCGGTTCAGCTGCACTGCCCTCCTCTGGGTCACTGTCTCCGCTGTAGGCAGCCACCAGACCCACCTAGAGGGGGAAGAATGTGACCAGACAGTTACTACACAACCAATTAGATGAAATCACACTAAACATCTTCAAGACAAATCAATCTTACCTTTGTTGCGTTGGTCAGGACAGGCTCCTCGGGTCGCTGCACTGCTTCAGACATGAGCATTTCCAAACTGCCAGCCTGCTGTAAAATCACATAACACTTCAAAATTAAAATTTGCACTAAAGACAACTGTATGGTTTTCAGGGTTGATTTCTCTTAAGGGGTCAAGGTAACACAGGCAGACCCAACATAGCTACCTTTTTCTCAAAGAGTGTGAAGCCTGCGTCTGCGGCCGCCGCCTCTTTTCTCTCCTCCTGGCTGACAGGCTGGAAGCTGCTCTTAAAGTTCTCCTTCTGCTTGTTCAGACTCTTGGCCCAACGCTCCATGTCTTTAGCGATCTGGAAAAAGCAAGTCAGTCAAATGTGTGGTGAGAAGCCAGATCGTTTAAAGTGCGGCTGCCCTAAGTCACATCCAACTCTAAATGCTTTTTAAGACCAATACTGCATGTGAATGCACCGTAAAAATGTAGTGAGGTAGTGAGAGATGCGCAATCTCATACTGATCACAAGAAATATATGTTACAGTTAACAACGCTGCAAGGACACACACAAATAGCCCGAACAAGATTCACAAACAGACGAGGCTGATAAGCTGATGAACAAAGTAACTGCATTGCTGTGAGGTAAGCTTACGGAGCAGACGCAATCACCTGCTATTACTGTAATCTGACAGCAGTTGTTAACTGAAATGTTGCTCAGAAAGAGAGCTTACGGCTTCCTTTGACAAAACAAAATGGAACAAAAATAGTATGACTGCCGAATTTTCTAAGACCTTGGAAAACCAGATTTAAGACCAATACAATTTTAGGACTTCAAATTCTGGAAAATGAAATGAAGACTATTTAAGACTTAAAGATCTGCGGACACCCGGCCTCCTACCTGCTGAGCAGTCTTGCTCTTGGGCTTTTCTGATTTCCGTTCCTTGGATTCCTTGGCCTCTTTGCTAGCTGCTGCAGCATTGGCGGTCTGCTCAGATTGGTCAGCAGCTGAAGCTGGGACATACGTCTGTTTTTCGCCATCCCAGTACAGGTACTGTTGCGTCTGGGAGTTGTAGTAATACTGGAAGACAGATGAGAGCCGCTGGTTGAGAGCACAGACATCCACACTGCAGTTTATTCAGAGGCAATCGTGGAAGCAAAACACAGGCACTTACATGGGTATTTGCATCATAGTAGAGGCCCGTTTGAGGGTCGAAGTAATAGCCTGAAGACTCATCGTACTGGTAGGTGGAGGTGTCTGGAACGGCTGAGGGTGCTGACGGGAGAATGAAAGACACAAGCCATCAAACAACCTGGCTTGAATACTGTAAAATCTGGAAGCACTAGATTACATTGTCTTTCTGCATTTGGTTGGTTTAGCTGTGCGATAGTCTCACCGTCTGTTGGCACACTGGAAATTGCTGTTGTGGCTGTCGCTGTGGTTGAAACCTGCCCCGAGGTGGTTGCCATGACAGAGTGAGCTCCCGTCTGTTTTGGGTCCAACTGCTGGGCCAACTGCAGCGCCTGTCAACAACCGGTATATTTAGTGGGCAAAGACGCTTAATGATTTAGTTTGGCTTCAATAGAAAACATTTAACAGTAAAGTGCTGGTTCATACGGTGATGTCTTAACTACAATTAATCACGATTTTGGCTTCCCACCATCAAGTTCAATTAATATTTAAAGCGTCAGAACCGTTGGAAAGAGGAAGATCAGATGAAAATAATGAGTGGTGGCTCATCCCTGTGGGTTAAACACAGCCAGAGCTATGGCGCCTCAAATCGGTCATGTTTTTTAGACGGTTACCTTTTTTACTAAACACATTACAGATGTAATGTAGGAAGTAGGAAGCGAAGATGACAAAATAACTCAGCAATAATGTAAGACATCCTGCACAACACCAACCATTTTTGGAAGTGAAAAATAGCTGGGATTTCAAAAGCATATAGAAATCTAGTGAGAAATGGGTGCAGGATTTTGATGTTGACTTGTTTGTATTGCCCCCTAACATTGCACACTGGTCCAGGAGCCCTGGGGGCTTGACAATATGCATTGAAAGGCCTTATTCATCATGGTTTACATGCTTTTACACAAAAACAACAAAATATATATTATATACATACGTAATTTATTTTTTAAGGAGATGCACTGAATTTTGGTGAATAAGAGGAACCATTTAATTTTGATGCACATATTTGTACATTAGTAGGAATGTAGCACAATATGGATGTGAAAGCAGTTATCGCCAATGTGACAATAAAATTAGTGCAGCCCTAGTCCCAACACTCACTTGGCTGGCGGCGTGACTGATGAGGTGTGGCTGATAGACCTGAGCCCCTTGGGAGATCACCACAGTGGAAACAGCTGGAACCCCGGGGGCCGCTGTGGACAGAACACCCCAGGGAGTATGAGAAGATGCTTGTATTGATGCCATAAAAAATAAAACAAAACTAGCTGGTGCGTTAAAATAGCATAAAACATTTAAATGAACCAAAGCTGGATTTGGTGCCTCTTTACCTCCCAGTATTCCATTACCCTGGGACAGCTCTGCCGCTGCATGCTGGTAGTAGGCCTGGCAGTCCTAGCAACACAAGAAGTCAGTCCGTTAGACTATACAGTAGAGCGATGTCAGATGCTATAATCCCAAATAGTAACCTATGGGGTTAACCGGCCTCTAGTGGTCATACCTGTGATTAGGTCATAACCTATGGGGGTAACCAGCCTTGTAGCAGTCATACCTGAGAATAGGGAACGTAACCTTCCTCCAGGTAACTGTACTCAGATGTCAGCTGTCCTTCAGCTCCCTGCTGTGGCTAAGAAGAAACCAGTAGTTAGTGTTGGGTTACTGGGAAACAAGAACACCACAGGTAAAAGAGGAGTGTTCCAAAGTTTGTGGTCTAAGCTCCCGACTGAGGTCTACACATTGCTCCTGGTGACAGAGATTTGAGCTTCGGACCGGCCGTCTATACCCTTTCCTCTGTCTATACCTACCTGTCTCGCTGGCTTCTGCATCCTCCTGTACTGTCAAAAAGGTTCAAAACATATCAAGTCACCTGGCTGGAAGACCACTGAGCAGCAGCGATGGCTGTGCTGGCCACAGAGAAGGCGCTGATCTTGTTACCATCTGCGAGCAAGAGGTCCCTGGCGAGATCAAGGACAGAGATTAGAGACTGATTAGATTCCCACATCTTCTGAAAACATCAACCTCAGACATCAAGACAACCACCCCCAACCCCAGATAGTTTTTTAGTGAACTTACTTTCTGGCACTCTTTGCATAATCCACACCGATCGTCTTCCCATCAAGCTTCAGTGGGGGCTGCAGACCTTGTAAGATGGTCAGAAGCTGAGAAGCCTCCTATGATGCAGAAACAACAGTAATCATAAGACACAATGAGACCGATGTCAACCCCCCTACAAACTGGTCTTGATTTTTTTCATTTTCCTCCCTTCCCAATTCCCTCTAACCTGGACAGATCTGTGTGATAACCCAACCACATGTTGCCCAGCCACCAAAATTATTTTGGCACTGCTTATCCAAAACGGAAGCCTTAGTCAGATCATGCACAGGATGATTACATTATGCCAATTTGCGCTGCCTAATGCCAGAGGCCCAGGGAAAGTCTGAACCCATAATCAGGCTTGAACCTGTGACTATCATGACATAGGCGGTCATAAAACACAGTGACTAAGCCCACTATGCCATGCAGACTCCCACAAACTGTTAACTGTAAAAAATATTTAAATGGGAAATTGATTTCCTAGTGCTTATTTTACCATTTCAACAGGAATTGAATTGAAGACCTGATAAGCTGCGCTTCCACAGTGTTGGCCAATGGGAACATGCCAGTCAGTCTAATATCAGTTACTGTAATTCCTCAAATAAAAACCGGTAGTCAATTAAACGTCGGGCCTCTCAGTGGCCGGGGGCGTGGTCAACATGGACAAATAAAGGCCGGTCTTAAATAAAGGCTGGGGGAATATTACGTGCGGATAAACTCCTAGGTGCCTTTCATATAATGTGCATTCCAGTTAAGCGTATTGTACATTTCTATCACTTTAATAGATTCAAAAATATATTTATGCTATTTTCGGATTATGGTACTTCTGCTCCTGCGAGCTGCCGCTGTGTAGGTTTCTGTTCCAAACCTAATTTAGCACAAGTTACGCTACTCACTACCAGGTTGAAACGCTAACTCAGGGTAGTCGCAACTCGGGTGGGAAGGAAGTACAATGTTCTCAGTATTTATAAAATGGTCGCTTGAAATAGCACGTATTATGTATTTGGAGCAATTTCAGGTATGTGTCAGTGAGAGGAAGTGTGCATGAGAAGGAGTAAGGCAGTAAATGTTAAAGGGTGTATAAGGCAGGTGTCACACTATCTGAAAGCTGAATGTTTCACAGTCCCACAATAACACTATTTGTAGGCTGCTCCTGGATTTTCTTGTGTGTGCCTACATTTTTCAACTTACTGTACGTTAGGAATGCAACTGTACAGTGGTCCCACAGTTTGGTATATCACGGTTTGTGTGCCACGGTAACAGTATCTTCATTTAAGAAAATAAATTCACGTCACCCTTTATACAAATAATTCTTAATTTTACCTATAGACAAAACTTTCCATTCAGAAAAATGGGATTGACGGACTAGGCCTTGTATCTTTACTGTATGAAATACAGGAAAAACAACAACAAAATTGCAATCTTACAGCTATATTCCTTAGAAGCATTTTAATTAAAGAGCAACTTGAAGGTTAAATTGATATCTGAATTAATAGTTAATGTTTTGGGAAGTAGTCTTAAAAACACATATGTAAGAATTTCTATGTTACACAAAACATAAAGCAGGATTTTGATGAAAATGTGCCCATAATATGTCAGGCTCCGCCCGGCTAGCAACGCGTCATATGACGTAGGCAGAGGCAAATACGAGCTGCGCTTTGCTCTCATTGCTTTGTCGATGTAGTTAGAGCAGTGAGAGAGCGCAAGGTATAGAGAAAGTTCTACAGTAGCCGTAATCGTATCAGCTTAGTTTCACTTTCGTTTTCATCCGTAATTTGAGCATGAATTTGACAGACTACCTCACGTTACGTCACTTCCGACCTGTGATTTATAGATGTAGATGTTATTGTTAATTACAATTTTCTCTCTAAATATCGTTTATGGCATGCATATATATATATATATATATATATATATATAATCTAATAATTTCTCCAATCTAGTTGTTTTTCATTACTGTACACTATTCTGAGGTTCAAGTTTCTCTTTAAGTTAAAGTGCATTAATACAGTACAGGTGCATTTTTCCTGCCACTTCACCTCTCATAGCACAAAGAATGCATATTTCACAGATAAAAATACTATTACACCTGTGTATCGATGTGTTCATTCGACTATGTGTAAAGTCAAACATTGCACAGCCCTACTGCTGAACTAAAGTATTGAGCTAGACACAGGCTAACGTTAGCGGACTAGCTAATGGACGTGGTAGTTCAATTAGGTGTTATTACAGTTTGGTGTTAGCATGATGTCCACACATCAGGGCTTACCAGAGGGGAGGAAAGCTGCACGAAGGCAAACCCTCTGTTCTGACCCGTCTGTTTGTCCTTGATCAGACGGATGTTGCTGGCTGACAGGTTGGCGTAGGGGGCCAGGGCTAACATGATGGCCTCCACCGTGGTTAGGGGAGCAATGTTCCGTAGGATGATTGCTGGGGAGGATGTAAAAACAAACACATGACACCCACTGGCTTTGACTGTTTTCAATTCCATAAATGGCTGAGGCTCTCTGGAGGTACTCACTGTCACCGTAGTAATCGGTACTTTGCTGGGTCTCCGTGACGCCAGATGAGCTTTCCGTCACGCAGTCTGTTGGGAGAGGCAGACAGAATGAGGGCGGGGCATTAGCGTGGCCGCACCCACTGAGCGACCGTCACAGAGCCCAGGACACCAGTTAGAAACATGATTCTGCTCCAGACAAAGGTGACATCAACACTATTCAGCCCAAGTACATTTCCCCCCTCCAAAATCTGGTTTGTTCACATCACTAAAAGGATTGTTTTCTTCTCCAGTGTTTATGGGGGGATGATGAAAGACAACATGCGTTAATTAGTCTGGCATTTCTAAACTATTGGGTATCTTGTGTTCTGTACAGCTCCTGCACAGCCCATCCACATGGTTGCAGGCAGGGGCTTCCAAGTTCAGGAACTACTTACCAGCTTTCGATGCTCCACACCTGAAGCACTTCAGCCTCCTCCGGAAATTGTACAGGCCGCACTGCAAGCAACCGGTCAAATCATTTTTATTGATAATACAGCTACTCATGTCCAGGACACTGATGCCTCAGATGAACAGCAAACTAAAAGCGCTGGGGCATTACATACTTACCTGCGCCAAATGCTCACCCTGGCAACTAATGCAATCAGGGAAGCCCTAATCTAACTTCAAAGTCATTTGGCCAAATCTCATTCTGGACTATAAAGGTGAAAATTGAGAGACTAATGCTGCCTTTAGAACATTTCATAGAAGTGGTTGGGAATAAAGCGCGGGGGTGTGTGTGTGGGGTGAAGCCACAGAAGAAACTTACAGTGTTGCAGAGCCAGTCTTCAAACTTGTGCCGACGGTTGCCGTAGTGCATGGTCACACTCTTGCCTTCGATAACCAGGAGTTTCTGTGAAAGGTGGAGGGGAGGACAGAATGGGGGTCATTCCAAGGTTTCTTGGCTGGTACAGGTCTCACTCTAGCTGCACCCAAAGTACAAGCAGTGTTGGAGGGAGGGACAGGGGAGAGGGTCCCCTGGTTGGCCTGACTCAGACAGACAGGATGTGTATGTGAGTGTGCACACAGGGTTCTTTAGGTGTTTGGGACCCGAGTGTCCAGACTGTGCTGGAGCAGTATAGTGGAACACAGTAGGAGGCACTTTGACCGGCTGTCCTAGAACCACACAAGCTTCCCACAATTGACACTGGACAAAAATGTATATGCTAAGAAGCACAGCATAAAATCAATTAAATAAAAAACAGAAACAAAATAAAAACAGAAAATGAATTGTAAAAAACTGGATGGGCCATTAGCCTAAGCTAAAATTCAATGTCTATCCAGACGCCTAGTATATACAGATTGCTTTGAACACACTGACTTTGCTGATAACTTAATTGGGTCAAACATATGTATTGTTTGGTTGCCCCATTTAGCAATCTTAAAAGAAAAGGCCTTATTTAATTTAACCATGACTGGTTAAATGAAACAGTGCATTTATTTTAAGATTGCTAAATGGGACCACCGATCAATTCATACATTGTTTGACTAAAAGCCATTTTCTATTTGCAGCACCAACCTGGGAGCAAATAGGGTCAACTGTCCTGCTCATGGACAGAACGACAATGTTTTCATCTTGGTGGCTGGGGGACTGAACCGGGGGCCTTTCGGACACCAGTCAGATGCTCTAACCACAGGGCTACCTTGACATCCCAGGTTTGCATATTTGCTAGTTGATATAAATGAAATTTAAAAATACATATTTCTACATTCTTACCGGCCAGATTTCTAGACACAAATCTCAAATTTGGAATGAAATATATATTTTTCAAAATTAGATGCTTTGTGGCTTGATTTCACTGACATTGTATATCTTAAAACCTTCTACATCTTAAAACCTACGTCGCAAACCCTAGAAATATAAGGGTCTGTGAGGTCATTACTAGGCAAAGGCTAAGTCAGTGGTTCTCAAACCTCTCCTCAGCCCCCTAGACATGCCATGTTTTAGTTAAGATAAACTAACAAACTTGACTCAGTCAACTACACATTAAGCCTTTGATTGACTTGAATCTACATTTCCTTTAAAAACAAAACTTAGTTCTTATTCAGTACACTTAGGTTGCAATTTGGTTCTTTTTTTTCAGATCCCCAAGGTAAAAAACTAGACTTGGCGATTGTGAAGCAACCTGATTGGTCTCCATCCATCGGGTAGCATCTTGCAAGTGATAAAACTCCACGAAGGCGAAACCTCGGCTTATACCTAGAGTAGAGACAGCATTCAAATATAGACGGGAGGAGTGTTAGTCAAAATCCATGGGCACAACATTCAAACTGTCACAAGCTGCTTCACGACCCAGGCCCACAAACAGGGGGCCTTTTCTTTTGGGTTTTGCCATAGCAAGGTTGACACTGGACCATTTAACATCCTCAGTGTGCCTCTACATTCTCTTTAGTTCTGACTTTAAATAGAGCGCCACACCATGATGCTCTCACTTACCGTTCAGCTCCAGAGCTTAAAGTTCAATCTATTTTTGACATTGACACCTAACATATTCCTCTGATTGGTATGTTGCTATGGCAAAAAGTCAATTGAAGCAGATTGGCCCTGTGGTCAAAGATGGTGTTGGGGGGCTCCATGGTTTGCCTGGGTCTCACCTGTCTTCTTGTTCATCAGCCTGACATCTATTGGCTGGGGTCCCTCCAACTGGTCAATGGCAGCTTGAATCTGGAACAAGAAAAAACATGAAATTCATGGCATTCCAATTTTGGAGTATTGTATAAATGCTGACTCTTAGCGTTGCCACTAATTTTGCGCTGTCACAATTGTGACAGTTTAGTAGACGATTAATTGTGATAATAATTAGAAATACTGGATGGAATTGCAACATAATTCTACATTAATTTAAACATTATTAAGTGGAACACCAAATGACATTAGGTAAATTTACATAACTTTCCCAGATATCAAAAGCACTGCTGCACCAATAAGGGAAACATCCATCTGATGGAAAAACCTCATTCACAATCTATTTCTAACATTTCTGCAAAATTAACCACATTTACCTAAATAACTGTGGTCTACTAGAATAATGCTAATTACACCACTACGTAATAACTTGCAGTAAAGGGCAAACATTTGTTTGTCTCCTTAGCAGAGCAAAAGCCAGCCTACCAAACTGAAAGGCTGACCAGTGATAAGTCTGGGGCAGATTAAAGAGGGACTTACATCTCCCTCAGTCACGTTAAGAGAAAGGCCCCGGAGCATGATGGTTTTACTTTCTATCTCCTCTCCTGGCTCGCCCCTGTAGTCCTGCTCAGGGTAGTCTCTACCTGTGTGGTAGAAGTCTTCAGAACGGTCGCTGTTCCGCCGCTTGCGCTCTCTCATCTAGCATGGATGAAACAGTGAGACTCAGCCTACATATGCTCTAGTCATCAACACATTACACTAAAAACACACATACCTCTGGACTGTCTCTGTTGCACCCGCGGTCCCCCCCTCCGTCGTAGCGGTCGCTGCGTCTCTCTTCGTTCAAGCGGCGCATGTCGTGTTCTCGTTCCTGTAGCCCCCTTTCTCGCCTCTCACGCCATCCTGATTCATCCCGGTTGTGATCGTTGCCACCGTATCTTCCGCTTCGTTCAGTTCGACTCACCCTGTGTACACCGGTATAGTACACACTCACAGTCTAAAACATCTCAATAACTCAGGGATGAGATATGGCTAAAGACATTCTTATCGTAATAGACATACGTAAATAACAATTCTAAATGTATTTCTCTAGATGTGACAAACTTCAAAATTGAAAATGTTTAATGGTTTTATTTAAGAAATTAACAAATGTGTAATGTATTTAGGTAAATCACCAATTTAGAAACGAAAATAACCATGTAAACACAATGTAATTTGCTTTTACTTGACTAGCCAACAGTAGTGTCGCGCCCAAACAAATAAGTTACCTTTACATACATAAATACATAACTATAAACGGAGAAACTTTTGATGCAATTTTGATTACACCCTGTACTTTGGTCACTTCTGACTTTGTTAAAAATGTTGAATTTCAGAAAATGATCAAATGTATTTACAGACGATAACTACAGTACAGTAGTAATGTACAGTACGTGCTTACTCACCGCTTATCAGCTCCCATTTCAATGGTTGCCACGACTATCATGGTTGGAGAAAACAAAATAATTAGTTATTATTACAACGTTAAAACGACCATGACAACTAGCTATACAGTACAGTACATGTCGAACTGTCTGTCAGAAACAGAAGCAAAATGGAGCGCAGTCATAAGAATGGCTTCGCATGACTAGATACGCGACAGAAACCGTTAAACTACAAAACTATCCGGGAAATACAATAACCCACCCGTGCATTGCATATTAACTCACCAATTTAAAAAGGTTTGCGACAACAACAGATGCTAGAAATCCTTTTGATAATCCTCAAATAACGAAAAGACGTTCGCATTACGCAGACAAAAATGGTCGTTTCTCGTCAGCACCTTCTCCTTCCCAAGATGCTTAGGGGCTGGAACATGTAAAACGATGCATTATGGGTAATCAATAAATTTTTTTAGGAAGACGTGTAAGTTTTTTCATAGACAGTAAATAAAAGGTTATTTTTTTGTATATTTTCCACGTTTCTACTGGAATAAAGGTAAACTCTAAAGCAGTGGTTATCAACCTTTTCGACTCAAGGCACTCCTCACTCCAAGAAAGAATTTCACGCAAGGGGGTCATTTTTGCTAAAATACTTTTGTGTTTAATTTATTAGATCATACTCTATATACAGACCTTGAAAAGTACTAAAATCCCTGAACAATTCTCTCATGTTGCTGAATTATAAATGGTACAAAAAATGTGATTCTCAAACTTGTTATATGCAAGGAAAATATTGATAAAAAATGTAAAACTTAATGTTTCTGTGATTATTTAACCCTTTTTCCGAGAAAGCACCCAGTTTAAATAAATTAAAGAAGTTTCCCTAATGAGGACTATGACAACATTTTATTTTTAAATGTAACAATTGCCATAAAATTGACCTCTACCTGTGAACCACAGAAGTACTCAAATTTTCCATTTAAAAACCTCACTTCTCAGGCTGTAAATCACAGTTAATTGGCTGGTAGTAATGGTGCACCAGTCAACCATGTCAAGAGAACTGCATTATATTGGCCTGCATGGGAGGGTTCCAAGAAAGAAGCCATTAAGAAGTAACATCTGAGAGCATGTCTGGGGATTTTTGGCTTAAACGCAAAAGCGCTCTCCGTTCTGCTACCTCTGGGCTCCTGACCCTCCCACGCCTTTGAGATCAAGCTCCCAATCCAAGTAGTCAAAACTCGTCTCCGTCTTGGCTCAATGGTGGAACCAGCTTCCAATGGAGGCTAGAACAGCAATCTCTACCCATCTTCAGAAACATCTGAAAACCTTCCTCTTCAATGAGTATTTAAATCAGTTGTATTCCACTTCCATTGTCTTAAAATGTTTTATTATCTGTATAATGCTTCTCTAGCACCTATTCACTGTTTCAAATATTGAATGCTTTTACTACTAAGTTGTCGTTCTTGTTTCTCATAAATGTATGCACACACTGTACATCGCTCTGGACAAGCAAAAAAAATGTGGCAGCATCATGCTCTGGGGATGTTTCTCATCAGCATGTACTGTTGGAGCCAAATGGAAAGAGAATTCTGCAATAGTACTTGAGTTCCTCCACAATAATTTATAGAAACATGTTTTAATGGACTCCACTTTGTGCACAGTAACACAATCATGCTGGAACAGGAAAGGGCCTTACCCAAACTGCACAAAGGTAAAAGCACTCAATTGTCTAAAACATCTTTGTCTCCTGGGACATTAAGATGACCCTTCACTGAAAATAAGAGACCTAGCCCAATGACTGAAAAACACCCACAGACTATCCCTTTTCCACCATTGGTAGGGGTGGCCACATACCTTTGGATATATAGTGTATTTGAATTATTTAGTACAATAGTTATGTAAATTGTTTCATTTCCTTGTCATATTAAGCACCCCCTGCAGCTCTCTGACCCCCCTGTTGAAAACTGCTGGTCTAATGTATTTTTTATTTTTCATTGCCTGGAGCCATGGCATAAGATTTTCACCATACTTACTACTACATCTGTGTACATGACAAACCAAATTTAAAACAAAATACAGATGGGGATTGTGAGAAAGAACAGTCTTTCAAGCAAGAAAATGTTTTCTGGAATAAAAATAACATTTTATTTTTATTTCTTTACAGCAATTACCATGTCTAGCAAGAGAATATTAATAAAACTGCACACACAACTGTATCAACTTGGCACTTAGGGACATTACTCTCAAAATCTTGATTTTATTTATCATAATTCACAACAACTAAAATAATTGTACAAATGTTTCAAACACAGGTAGATGTATAGGCTGCTATATTTCAACTTGATACATTTTTTTGTTGTACAGTGATTTTCTGTAATAAGCTTGTTCTCCATTTCTTAACGAAGTGCACACTCAATGCTTGACCAGCAATAATGGATGACAAATGTTATTCATGAATTTAGTATTGAAGAGTTAATAATGTTACACACAAAACAACAGAGCCAAAATATAAAATACATAATCATTAGGTTTAAAATAATTCACAGAAAATGACGAAATGTGATAAATTCATGATGAGTCAGTAGGACATCCAGAGGTCTAGGTTAAGGTTTCCCCTTTCGTAACCTTAGGATAGAGAAACACAGCATAACATTTCAACTGATACCCTTATTTCAGTACTGGCATTTTAAATATAATTTAATTTATTGTTAATCACTTACCCGTGCCTCAATGTATTCAATTCTCCTCTCCAAGGCAGTTAATTTCTCATTAAGAGTGGCTAACCGGGACCGACAAGACATATCTGAAATAAATGTGGAATATATCCAATGTATTATTATTATTATTACAGTGCTGGTAAGGGCTAACCTCCCGCTACTACTAGTGTAGTATTGTCGAGCTGGCTACGATTACGCAAGGATCGATGGACTAGACCGAGGGATGTAAATCTCAGACAATGTCAAGATAGATAGCAATGCCATTACAAGCTAAACCTGCAAAGGAATATATCTAGCCAGGTTACCACATAAACATCACAACTCACATTACGTCCTAATCAGCAGTAGCTAACTAACTAGGAGTGGTCGATTGCTTGTTTGGCTAATAGCTACAGTAGCTAAAGTGCAGTGGCTATAGGAAAACCTTCGCTAATTAGTTTACATCATGCATTTCGATACCTCTTACCAAATGAATTAAGAAAGTCGGCAATCTTCTTTATACTACTCGTTATCACCTCAATATACTCGCGATTAGCCCAATCCTGGTGGATTTCTCTCTGAACTGGATCATCCTGGCCGGACATCTTTGCGAGTTTGTTGTCTTAGTACTTCCGCTTTCTGATAGGGTGCGCCAATGGGGATGAGAGGGTTGATCATCTCAAATCAGTGTGGCTAGTAAAAAAAAAACGATACAAAAACAAAAATCAACAAAGGCATTGTTGTACCCTAGTGCAGAGTATACCATTTCAGCCACCTACCTAAGTTTATAGGAAATATCTTGTATTTTCATAATCAGATGGAATACGTGCCTCTACATTTGACAAATCAAATTTTAATGATGGCTGTTTTAAATTTAGGCTGCAAGAACTTCAGAAGTTGTAATCAAGTTAACTATTTAAAACCACAGAAACCGTTAGCTAACATACATAATCTGAAATGTGTAAGTCTTAAAACAATCATCTGAATCACTCTACTTCCCCGCACAGAAGAGCAGTTTTTTCATCAGCATGGATACAGTATATGATCTCAAATTACTGCCATATGTTTTTTGGGCATAGAAAGTGACTTGCACACGTATAAACACATTTTGAAGTTGTATTTTAAGATTTGTGCATGCATGAAAGTTTGTAAGAATTAACTATTTGTAACTGTAAAAAAATATATATTTACACACGCACAACGTGACTCATTATTTACACAGACAATTCAGAAAATAAAAATACAACTCGATTTACAGACGAATCACATTTCACGGGAGCTCTTATTGATTCCTGATAGGCGGTCAAAGAAAATTACTGCCATAAAGGTGTACGTGTGTATTAAAATGTATTACATTTGCAGATCTGTAATTATTGTCTTGTATATATACAGTAACTATACTCGTAAATTATATTTCCCATACCTATACTTGCAAGTATATAATGGGCAGGTCACGTGTTCTCCCTGGTCAGCTGAACTTTTTTTATTGTTTTATGGCTTTATCGAAATACAATAGAAATAATTACAAAGAGGAAATATTCAAATTCAAAAATATCATCCAATAAATGATTTTACATAGCTAGGGATGAATTCTACAACATATGATACTGAAAAAATATTACAAGTTTTCACTGCTTTCTTATTTTTTTCATTTTAGTTAAATTGTTGCTATATTGTTCAGAGTCATTTATAAAATGAATTAAATTAGGTAGACCATTAAAGAGACCATGTACATTTATGAACATGAAATTTGCCTAATATTATTATTATTGAATCAAATACATCTTTGTTAATTTCAACATTTCGAAAGTAGATCATTATATCAAATCCATTCAATTGCAATGAATATCCTGTTTTCTTTGTGCCAAAATTCTGTACTTCATTCCAGAAATGCAAACTTTTTTACACAATTTCCTTGACTTTGTTTGTAATACAGTCGTTTTTTAGGAATTTTCCATGCTTTTCCCCATAGTACATCACCATATATATTTGTCCAAAAATATCTAGCTGAGGGTAATACAATATTACAAAGAGAATTCCTAATCTGTTGATTACTACTATAAATCTTGAGGATGTTTATATTCCAAAAAAATAAATCATCATGGAAATGTTACTAATAACAATCGAATCTGAATTTTGAAAAAGCATTAAAACCCCACTTGGAATTTTGTTAAAAACAATTGCATTTTATTTTTGGGGAAATTGGAGTTTTATATTTTATAAGAAATTCACCATAAGAGAGTAAAGTCCCATCCTCATTCAATAATTGGCCAACCAAAATAATGTTATTCTCAAACCAAATAACTCCATCTTTGTTTCATCAGTCATCAGTTTCATTGTCTAGCAACCGGAATGTTCGTGGTTCAATCCCCGGGTCCTCCGGACTAAGCGTCGAGGTGTCCATGAGCAAGACACCTATCCCCAGCTGCTTTCGACGAGCTGGCTTGTGCCTTGAATGGCTGACCGCTATCGGTGTGTGAATGTGTGAATGAATGGGTGAATGTGAGGCTCTGTAAATAATTTTTACAAATGCAAGATTTAAACCATCTATGCACAGTGACACCATCTGCAGCAAGATGATGTTGTAGGTCTTTGGAGGTGGTCTGTGAGCTTTTTTTGACCATTCTCAACATCCTTCGCCTTTGTCTCTCCGATATTTTACTTGGCCTGCCACTTCTGGCCTTAAAACTACATTGTGTATTTTTTTGAGTGGATTCTTAGCAAAAACCCCTTTGTTATTTCAAAAATACTTGCTCATGTGTATTTAATTCCAGAATCAAAGTTTTCTCGTAAGCATAGAATCTTCCATTGAGAATACATTTGAGGAAGTCGCTCGAATTGCGGCAGCCATGTTATGCCTCCATCTTTAAAATACTTTAGCCAAAGAGGGACATACCTGGAAATTCAAGCTCTGCCTTTCACGCTTTAACACTCAGTGGCACCGTGACTGTAATGAAGCCTTGTCTAGCCATACTTGCAGGTAGATTCATTTTTCTAATACTTTCAGAGAATACTTTCAATAGAAAAGGAGCTAACTGCTCTATACATTTTTTGTAAAGTTCGGAAGTAATGCCATCAATACCAAGTGACTTATTACATTTAAGATGTTTAATAGAATCTTAAACCTCTTCAATAATAATAGGATTATCACAGATATCCTAACTAATAGTTTTCACATTTGTAAGATAATCTAAATATGCAGCATTGGACTCTGCACAGTACCTCAACCTATATAAATTTGAGTAGATATAATAGCAGTAGTCTGAAATAATCTTAGGGTCATCAGTAATTGAATTTAATCTAGAATGGTACTGTTCTAATCGAAGAAAATAAGCAGAATACTGCTCACCATCTTCCACCCACCTCTTCCTGGATCTAATATAGACCCCTTCAGCTTTTAATTTATATGTATCATGTAGCTCATTTTACAGATAAATCAATTAAATTAATTAAATTAAATTAAATTTGATCCCCTTCTGAGATATTTTCAGAGGTTATCTCTGCAATCACTTTTTCCTCAGTAGCTTTCTTTGACTTAGCAACAGTACTTTCATATTTCCACATATATTTACCCATTTCAAACTTCAGAAGTTCCCAATTTATATTATACTGATTTTCTTTTTGGGCTTTTTTCCAAAAAAGTGACATAAGGTTCTAAATTTATATTTATAACTAACTCGTACTTCAACATGAGCTATTTAAAGGTACAATACGTAGTTTTCCAAAACAATAACAAAAGACATACTTTGCATTAAAAAAGCAAACATCACTATACCAATATTATATATATTCCTTAGTTGTGTACTTACATTAACCTAAAGGTTTCCACCAACTTTCAAAACCAGAGAAATTTGTAATATAATTCGAAGACACGGGACGTTTAATTTTGTCTTCCGTCAATGGTGTCATATAACCTTTAACTGCTGTAGTTGCTCTAAGCTATAGGGAACCGCCAAACATAACGTGAATAAAGTTATAATATTTTTAACAATACATTACTTTGTTAGTGAACAGTTTTTCTGCCGGAGACGCTAGATTGGAAGGTTGTCATTGCCCACGATAACAAAACCCATGATCCCACACTACTTCTCGACATCATCCAAGTTTTTTTTAAATGATTTTTATTTTTTTTATTTTTTCATTAATCTGTTTTACAATTTACAACTGCAGTGGCAAATATCAAAGCGTATAGAAAAGGGTCAGTTACAAACTGAGCGTGTCAGGATCCAGCCTCTGTTGGGACTGTTATTTTTGACTTTCTGTTTATTTCAGTGCCTTTTCACGGTGGTTTAGTTGTTTTGTTATTTGTCCTCATGTCTCATTTGATTCTGCTCTGTTGTGTGTTCAGGTTCCTTCCCCTAGTGTGGTGTTTGTCTCCCTCGTGTGCCTCTGTGGTGTTATTGCCTGTGCTCCTTG
>JACXGM010019195.1:0-18534 GCA_016801145.1 Umbra pygmaea
TTATCACCTTCCATCTGGTAATGTGTATGTCTCTATTGTTGGGGGTTTATCACCTTCCATTTGGTAATTTGTACGTCTCTATTGTCTGTCTTTAATATCTCGTAGAGAAAACATTTGGTAATTTTTGTTTATAAAGCAGTATTCCATGAACTAACACCTTTAATTAATTCACTTTTAACTGTTAGATGGCTACCAGACCCGAGCTCAGGGATGGCTATTGCTGGAGATCCCTAAGATCTCCACTGAATTGGGTAGAACTACTTTTAGTTTCTTTGCCCCTCACTTATTTGGAATAAGTTACTATGTACTTTTAAATACCAGGAACTGGTGCCATTAGGACATGTTAGATGTTTACTTGAAGAATAATGTATTACTATGTTTGTTTTAAGTGATTGTGTTGCTTTCTTCTTGCTTTTTAATTGCTTACCTTGTTTCCTGTACTTTGAAAAAAAAACATTTGTGACCTACCCAGGTCGTTGCTGCAAATGAGAAGTTGATGTCAGTCAATTTACCTGGTTAAATAAAATAAATATATATTAAGGGTGGACACAGGAAAACCTGGTTAAATAAATTAAGTATCTTTTAAGGGTAGACACAGGAACTGGTGGTCCGCATGGCGTAGTGGGCTAAGTCGCTGCATTGCAGGACAGTGTACGTCATGATAGTCATGGGTTTGAGCCTGACTATGGCTTCTCTGACTTTCCCCGGATCTCCTGCATGAGGCAGCGCAAATTGGCATAGCACTGCTTGGGATTTGGAATAGATAAGTCAAATTATCTACCTTGTGATGTCGATCTCCAACGTCTTCTTGTGTGCAGATCGGGCGCCTTTAAATTCAATCACGGAAGTATGGATGGTGAGTGTAGTCATCCCGTGCATGATCTGACTAAAGGCTTCCGTGTTGGATGAGCAGCGCGAAAAGCATTGGCGGCTGGGCAACAGGCGATTGGGTGAACCATGTGAGCGCCCCTCATCTTCCCTCCTCTGTTCAAGAAGTTGCAGAGCCGCAATCAAGGCAGGGTTAGTGGGAATTGGGAAGGGATGAAAATTGGGAAAAATTAAAAGTTTCTAAGACCTCTGTGATGAGAATAGCCACTTGAATGAGCATGCAGAGCTGTGAATTGGCAGCACACTTTGCTGCTGCCTGTGTTGTACTGTCTGAGCCACACATCTGATATGGCACTAATGTTCTCAGGATGTTGTCTGGTTTTGGAGAGGACCTGGGGTGAAATTCAACATGTCCATAGGGAGACATCTCATGTCCTTAGGGAGACATCTCATGTCCTTAGGGAGACAATTTGTTTGGTGCCCTCTGGTGGCAAGCTTCAAGATTACAACCGTGGTGTGTTCTGTGATGGAGTTGATGTGGTGCAGAGCTAGAAACTCATCTTGATGTTTTTTTTTCAGTATAGAAATTAATTGAAGAGGACTGTCCCACAGCTTCCTGGAAACATCTGGTTTAAGGCCATCTGGTTTAATGCTGTGTCAATAATGTATTTAGAATTCACTTGAGATCTTCTGCAACAATTATCTAACCCTATTTCTTTAACAGCGAATCTCAGTTAGACCATTATTTGGTGGTCCAGATGCCACGATGACACACAGATTCTACCATTTCCCTAGAGCAAACAAATACTTATTCCTACCCTGGCTTCATCACCATCATCAACACCATCAACACCAGAAAACAATGCTATGAAAGATCTTACTGAACTGGAAAGCATGGCCTTTACACCATTAACAAGAACATAAAACTTGACATACCAATTACAATCTGGCTTAAAATCCTCCAAACCATTATAAAACTCATTGCCGTCTATGGTTTGAGAGATCTGGGTTCTAATTACCAACAATTCATAAAATGGGATAAACATACAATTAAGACTGACCATGAAGAATTCTCTTCAGAGTCCAACATTAAACGCAACAGAGCCCCAGGCCAGCAACATAAACCCAATGCAATAATGAGGAAATAAGCTACTTCACTCATGAAATGAATTCACAGCAATGTCAATAAATTATTTTGGAACACTAACTCTAACTCTGCCCTAAACAGAGAGATTAAAGGGGCAGAATACCTCTGACTAACCCAAAATGAAGAACAACCTTGACTCTGTTCCGACTCAGTGAGCATGACCAAGTTATCAAAAGATGCTCTTCAGAGAAAATGAGATGGAAACTGAGCTGCACTTCCGAGCCTCACATTTATTTGACAACATTAGAGATCTATTTCCAGATTATTTATTCTGACCCAATAGGCAGTGGTAACCAGTGGAGCCCAAACAGGTTCCAGTAAGAGCGTTGAATTTCAATACAACACCATGGTGATTTTCTATGGAGCAGCAAGGCAAACTACCCCTCACTTCTATGTTGACTCACTTCTACTGGTACTACTATCTGAAGAGGGCACTAACTGCATGTGATTTAAAATAAAGAGTGTCTGTTAAATTACTAAAATATAAATTAAAGTAAAACCATTATAGATGTAAACAGATTGTTTTGTTTCATCAAGTATAAAAGCAGTTCAGGTATAATCAGTACAATATGTTCTATCCTGCAAGTTAAAATGGGCCTCAACCTTTACAGTAGGTTCAACCTATTTAGTTTTTTGTAATGTCTACTTGTGGCCACCCGATGGGGCTCTAGTCATTTGGTGCTGTAGGAGACTGTCTACGCACTAACCCTTGACAGAATGTTTTGTATGAAATTGTACACAACATTGTGCACCCATTTTGAAACCTGGAAGAAAAAAAACAAATAGCATGAAACAATTTTTTTGATTTTAAATGAAGATATTAAAGGCTGAAACACATGTAAATCACTTACTAAAATAGGAAAATATATGTGACACAGATGCGTGGTTAAAGAGAGAGGTGTGGGTTTTTATCTAAATTTACTGTTTATTTTATTTTCTGTGTTATGATTTGTTATTTTTCAATTGCTGTGGCCAAATGTATCCCGTGCCAATCACACCCTTTATGTTTAAACTGAGAGAGAAAAAAAGAACAGGACGAGAGAGAGGGAGAGAGAGAGAGAGAGAGAGAGAGAGAGAGAGAGAGAGAATAGAGTGGGATAGAATAAAGAGGTTTCTCTGATCCTTTTCTTTCTTGTCAATTCTGCCCAGCTGGCTTCTCCAGATAACCACAGAAACCACTAATTCCTTTGAGGTGTTGGAGCCAGGCCGAGCAGCTTGGGGAGTTCATCTGACCTGACCTCATAGTTACACTGTACCCACCTGAGTGTTCAGTTCCATCAGGACCGTCACCGTGGGGACAGGCTCCAGCTCTCACTTCATATTCATCACTGTCCCTGCTCTGTATGACAGCGAATCTCAAGCATCTTCCCTGGTACTCCCTGATGTTTCACAATTTGGTTGTAGCCTAGAACTAGCTCATCAGATTCACCTATTCAAGTGCTGGGTGATTAGTTGAGAAGATAAATCAGATGTGCTAGCTCTGGTTGGGTGTCCCAGGAGAGGTTGGAGAGGTTTGTGCTGTGACTGACAATCAGAACCAGAATATACCGGGATTGTGACTCTGAAATAGAGAGACTCCCCAGACAGACAATATACTGTGGATAGAATATAGATACAGCATTTAGACATATAGTAGAGAGTGTACTGAGACTCAAATACAGGCACAACCAACCTTGAAGCTCAAAATACAGACACCAGCAACACTGAGGCTTAACAGTTCATTTTACTTTTTATTTTACTGATTAGTACTCTATTAGACCTGGAGTGTCCAAACCCTTCCATGGAGGGCCTAGTGTATGTACGTTTTCGCTTTTAACTTACAAGGTTGATGGAGTAGCTCATTAATTGGTTTCTAACTTGGCTTTAATTGAAGGAAAATACCAAAAACCAGCATACACTACGCCCTAATGGAAGGGTTTGGACACCCCTGTATTAGACTCTGTAAAACAATGAGTAGAGATGGAAGTTTTGCAGTCTTTGTTAAAATTCACCACTCTATTTTAGTGATGGGCATTCCGACTGGATCTTGTGGCTCAGTTCACCTGAAAAAGCTAGCTCATTTGGCCCAAGAATGGCTCTTTGTTTTTAAATAAACCCAGAACTGCAAAAGATCCACAACTTTCATGTAAATAAAGATGAAAAGCACCCTAAAACTACATGACAGCTTGAAATACACCTTCAAAAAGGTGACATCTTTCCTGTCCTAATTAACTGACTGCCTGTTATTTATTTAATCTGAGGTATCCCTACTTTTATTTTTTTAACCTTTATTTATACAGAGAGAACAAGCTGGGACCAGAGTCTCTTTTACAGTTGTGCCCTGTGACACACCAGAAAAACATCTGACAAAAATAAAGCACATTAAAATTATAAAATTGAGAAAAAAATTATAATAATGTAAACATTGCGTAGTAAAAAATATGGAGTATACATTGCCTTGCGAAAGTATTCGGCCCCCTTGAACTTTTCGACCTTTTGCCACATTTCAGGCTTCAAACATAAACATATGAAACTGTAATTTTTTTGTGAATAATCACAATCATGAAGTGGAACGAAAGTTATTGGATATTTCAAACTTTTTTAACAAATAAAAAACAGAAAAATTGGGCGTGCAAAATTATTCAGCCTCCTTAAGTTAATACTTTGTAGCGCCACCTTTTGCTGCGATTACAGCTGTAAGTCGCTTGGGGTATGTCTCTATCAGTTTTGCACATCGAGAGACTGAAATTTTGAAGTTTTGCACATCGAGAGACATTCCTCCTTGCAAAACAGCTCGAGCTCAGTGAGGTTGGATGGAGAGCGTTTGTGAACAGCAGTTTTCAGTTCTTTCCACAGATTCTTTATTGGATTCAGGTCTGGACTTTGACTTGGCCATTCTAACCCCTGATATGTTTATTTGTGAACCATTCCATTGTAGATTTTGCTTTATTTTTTGGATCATTGTCTTGTTGGAAGACCACTCTCTGTCCCAGTCTCATTCTTCCAGAATGGTCCTGTATTTGGCTCCATCCATCTTCCCATCAATTTTAACCATCTTCCCTGTCCCTGCTGAAGAAAAGCAGGCCCAAACCATGATGCTGCCACCACCCTGTTTGAAAGTGGGGATGGTGTGTTCAGGGTGATGACCTGTGTTGCTTTTACGCCAAACATAACATTTTGCACAAGTTTGATTTTGGTTTCATCTGACCAGAGCACCTTCTTCCACATGTTTGGTGTGTCTCCCAGGTGGCTTGTGGCAATTTTTAAACAACACTTTTTATGGATATATCTTTCAGAAATGGCATTCTTCTTGCCACTCTTCCATAAAGGCCAGATTTGTGCGGTATACGACTGATTGTTGTCCTATGGACAGACTTGCCCACCTCAGCTGTAGATCTCTGCAGGTCATACAGAGTGATCATGGGCCTCTTGGCTGCATCTCTGATCAGTCTTCTCCTTGTATGAGCTGAAAGTTTAGAGGGACGGCCGGGTCTTGGTAGATTTGCAGTGGTCTGATTCAATATTATCGCTTGCACAGTGCTCATTGGGAGGTTTAAAGCTTGGTAAATATTTCTGTATCCAATTCCGGCTTTAAACTTCTCCACAACAGTATCTCGGACCTGCCTGGTTTGTTCCTTGTTCTTCATGATGCTCTCTGTGCTTTCAACGGATCTCTGAGATTATCACAGAGCAGGTGCATTTATACAGAGACTTGATTACACACAGGTGGATTCTATTTATCATCATTAGTCATTTAGGTCAACATTGCATCATTCAGAGATCCTCACTGAACTTCTGGAGAGAGTTTGCTGCACTGAAAGTAAAGGGGCTGAATAATTTTGCTCGCCCAAATTGTCAGTTTTTTATTTGTTAACAAAGTTTGAAATATCCAATAAATTTCGTTCCACTTCATGATTGTGTCCCACTTGTTGTTGATTCTTCACAAAAAATTACAGTTTTATATATTTATGTTTGAAGCCTTGAAATGTTCAAGGGGGCCGAATACTTTCGCAAGGCACTGTAATTTAAATACACGTTTTTACTTGGGTAGTTTTACCTAACTCAGAGTGATCCCTTGGTATATATATATTCTTACTCAGAGTGAACTCTTGGTAGGGCTGGGCGATATGGCCCGAAATCAATATATCGATGTATTCTGTAGCTTCTATTGACTCCAGAGCCGGCCCACCTATAGGCAACAACCGTTCGCTTGGCAACATTATTTTATGACGGCAACACAAACTCATTTTTAAAATAATAGCGCTTGTTTTAATGTATTGCAATAATCATATTTAATTCATTATAAAGCTAGTGAATTGTAACCAAATGCAATTATATTGTGTGTAAAGAAACTTTTTATTAAAAACAGTAACAAATAAGTTGTACACAATTTGCTAGAATATATTGGCAGTGTCTCATGTGAAAACACAATTACATTTGAAAAACATTCACTAGAGTCTGTTTTATCCCAAAATAGACTAATTTTAGCAACAAATGAACATGGACCCACTACCTATCTATGCAATGAATTAAAGGACAATTTCAGTAGATAAATAAAACATTTTAAATATAGTATTTAAAAACACTACCCTAGACTGATTAACTTCATATACAGTGCATTTTTTTCCAAAAACAGCTGAGAGTACAGTTCGGTTGCTTCTGTATTGGATTTTATTTGAAATACCACAAAGTCCAGAATTCGAAGCGCACTTTGCGTCCCAGAAATATAAGCCCTACAACGCTTCATTAGGTATAGACTTTGCCAGAATCTGCAATAGATTATTTTTAAAGGAGAATTCCGGGTTTCAAAACGTAGCTCTGTTAAAATGACAACTGTTGTAAGTGCAGTGTTGTGAGACCTTGCATAATGCAAAGAAAATAAGTTAATTTTAATTTTGACACAACACAATACTAAAGTGTTAACTTTAATAATAAATTGTACAATAATAATAATTGGCTTTCATCCATCTTGGCATGCTCTCCACCCGTCTTTCAAAGTGACATTGGGTGACTATGCAACTCCTGGCGCATGATGCAAGCAGCTCAGCTTTGTTTGATGGCTTGTCACCATCCATCTTACTCCTGATCACATTCCAGTTTTTCAATGGGGTTGATTTAAGAAAATTGTTATGTGGTCCAAAATAACCTGTCATGATGTGGTATAATTGGAAGGCAGGAAGCATAAAATAGGTTATTTGAACTAAACACACTTGGATATTGACTACCATACAAAACAATAAAACGCGCGAAGTAGGATTTTCAAATACAATGAGGAGGAATCCAACTCCTAAAACTCCTAGACTCTGGTCTAGTACTCGAAATAAGCTCTAAAAACAAGACTCTGGTCTAGTACACAAAATAAGCTCTAAAAACAAGGCACTAGGCTTTTACTTACAGCAAACTCTCAACAAGGAACATGTGGTTTGACACCCGACAGGAAACACAATGACCGACAAATTAACAGGACGAACATAAGTGTATATATGGTGGGTTAGATAGGTAAATTGACAGGTGGACAGACTTAACAAGCCACTCACAACCATCACAGATGAATGGAGGCTGTAAGAGCCATATATTTCCCTCAAATCCTACAAACACACAAACAATTTGACACAAAATCATACATAGAGAAGCTCCCAGATTTGTTAGGTGAAATTCCACAGTATACAATCACAGCAGCACGATTTGGAACACGTTGCCATGAAGAAAGGACAACCAGGGTAGCACAGACAACATTGCTAACATAACATACACATGAGTTCATTCCAGTCTCACGTTATTTCAGTGGTAACTATTTGTATTCTCACATCATTGTAAATTTGACAAGGAATGTGCCTTAAACTTTTAAAATGTTGTGCCATATTGTTTGTCTATGAGTTTTAAGTTGTTGGTTTAAAATTTTTTATCTTATTTTATTAAGATTTTATTTATTTTTAGATTTTGTTTGTTTCCTTTTTTTAAGGCCAGACATTTTTTTTTCTTTTGTCTTATCAGACTGAAACTTTACCAGTTGAAAGTATCCATAGATACAATATATTTTGTATTACAATTTTTAGAAAATGGCCGACAAAGAGATTATTTTCCGACCAACTTTCAACACAAATCACTACGACTACAAAGGATGTGGCCATATATGGATGAGCCAACAATATGGTCCAGGAAATAAGCTTTCTAATGATATATGACACATGATGAAACATTTAAAAAATAGTGGATAAATGTCTACATGAAACATGCTAACATAAACTAAATGTATGCTAGGTTCAGTTGACAGAGTGGTGATAAAATGATAAAGATCTGCTATTTGTAAAAAACTTTTTTATTTATTTGTGCATATTATGAAAGTATACAAGTTAAATTTACAAATTATCCGAAAATCTGAAAATAGACAGATGGATGCAAATCTTAAATTTTAGGGTGGTGCCTGGCCTTAAAATATTGTGTTGTTATTATTGTTATTTTTCTATGTTAATTTTCCTCTTGCTTTGGAAATGTAAACAACTGTTTCCCATGACAATAAAGCCCTTACATTGAAATAGAAATTGAATACAGGGAAAAATACAGCCCATTTATTTCAGTTTATACTATAGGTGTTTTGGCAAAAGAAAAAAGTTAATTAAATAGGAAAAATGTTATTTTACAAAAGGTACTCCAGACCACTCTTAATCATGAATATCTAGATAAAAAATATGTATAACTTATAATAGGAATTTCCAAATAACTACCCTTTTTGTAACACACATCCTATATGCTCACAAAGATAACAGTTAGAAATAAACTCTTTAAACGTGCACTACCACTTAATAACAGCTGTATCTGCCTGGAGGGTTTGGTGGAAAACTGTAGAAGGCATCAGACATGGAACAGGATATGGCTGTGTGTGGACATATCTTTACCTGGAGACGCAGGATACTGACAGCCTGCAAGCGGCCTCTGACTAAAACTGGTTAGAGACTGCAGCCAAGACATGAAGGTCGACTGACAGAAAGGCCAAAGCCACAATAACAGACTCACTGCAGAGCTCTACTATCCCAATGCGTCGTATTGGCTAGAGATAAAACAATGGAAAGGTTAATTACTAAGCTAGACTGGTCTTTACACAGCAGGGATTGATGTCTGGTGATATTAATGACCTTTCAAGGTTCTTGTGTCCCTGAAGTCATAATTTTGAGGAGAGAACAGAAGTGGCGCCATAGTTCCTGTATAGTTCACTTGGTAAAAGAATGGCGTGTGTAACGGCACCATTGTGGGATTGATCCTGTATGACAAAGTATAAAAATGTATGCACTCATTATTGAAAGTCTAAATTAAGTAAATGTATACTGTATGTCCCATAGGACTGGAGTGATTTTCTTTCTGGGTCAATAGCTTTCCTTGATCTGGTAAACATGTAAAATCCTCATACAATATGTTATAATGTGAGGAAACTGTTATAAAGGTGTAGTATTATGTCATGTATTTCTAATCAGGTCACATGGTTTTGAAAAACACTGTGGGAAATCATCAGGCCTTGGGGAGAGCACTTAACCCTAATTGTTTCTTTAAGGAGGTCTAGATAAGAGCATCTGCTTACTGACTAAAATGTAACAAATGTAAAATGCATCTAGGCATAAAGCAGTTTGACACGGTGCTTCTGAAAAAAGGCTCTATATGTGTTTATTGCATTTAACATTTCTGTTGTATGCAGATTCACCATTTATGTTGTAATATAACTAATCTTAATCCTTAAGATATTGTATTTCCTGTGGCGCTGACCTTGACATTATAGGTGCTTCAGCCAGTTTCTATTTTCTGATCGACATTTTGACAGTTAATTTTGCCAGCCTCCAGTATCTGGTAAACATTGTGACAGTGAATTCTGCCAGGTACACAGAGCTCCGCTTGTGTCTGAATGCTCTATTGTTTCGTATATGAGTTGTCTGTAACACCCTCGCCCTAGTGTGAAATCAGTCTTCTCCTCGGTTTCCACTGTGGGCGATGTGTGTTTAAAACCATGCTTTACACACAAAGACACACAAGCAATCTTGCTGTAGTTTGACTTCTATCGTCCTCCCTCAGAATATTGAAGTGACTTCAGGGTGCAGTTATCTTCTCCAGTCAGAACGCCGGCTTCTATTCCAGAGTTTGGTGTAGCGGTCTAAGCTCCTGACTCCAGACCACACATGAGCCCTGGTTGGCCCTTCCTATCTGTCCCCCCCCCCCAGATACCTGTTTCCCTAGCCTCTGATTCCTACTGCTGTGTAATAAAAAATTACCCCCCACATTGATCAACTTCTTAAGCTACTGTTTTTTTCAAATTAGCTCAGCAGTACTTTGGACCTTCTGCCCCTCTATAAAAACAGTTCAGTATTGATCACACACACCTTGCAGTGAAGTTGATGCAGTCAGTATTGTAACATAAAACAAGAAAGACAAAGTCCGCCCTAGTATAGTTACCAATTCACATGCAATCAGAATGAAATACTGTATTTTCACTGTACTCCAAAAGTCTATGGTTAGGGACACATTTATTGTTTTGTTTTTTATCTTTAGACGTGAAATCATGCAATTACAATGGGGTTGAAATGCAGATTTATACATTTACTGTATATGAAAGGATTTTCAATTCACAAATAGATTTACACTGTTAAAGATATGTGAAGTTTCTTGGGGAATGCAGTCTTCAAGTCATCCCACAGATTGAGATTGTAATGGTTGCCCCCTCCTAGTGAGCCTCAATAGGCACACCTGCCAGACTCCCATTGTTTTGTGTCAGGTTTCCATTTTCCAGGACTTTTGATCAGCTGACTGTTATCAGATGTTCTGTCCAGCCAATATATTTCTCAGATTTCACAACCAACTCCCCACAGCTGTTTCCCATTCAGTTATTAGTGTTGTATATTAGTCCCTATGTTTGTTGGTTGATTTGTGGTTCATTTCTTACCATCAGTTGTGTGTTAGGTGTTAGTGTTACAGTCGTATGCAAACGTTTATAAATAATTGGGTGTTTGGATCAGCAGTTTCATTTTGATCTATCAAATAACTGAAGGACACAGTAATATTTCGGTAGTGAAATGAGGTTCATTGGATTAACAGAAAATGTGCAATATGCTTCAAAACAAAATTAGACAAGTGCATACATTTTGGCACCCTTGTCATTTTGTTGATTGGAATACCTGTAACTATCTAGCACTGATTAATTGGAACACACAATTGGTTTGGTAAGCTCTTAAAGCCTTGAACTTCATGGACAGGTGCATCCAATCATGAGAAAAGGTATTTAAGGGGGCCAATTGCAAGCTGTTGTTCTCTTTGACTCTCCTCTAAAGAGTGGTAACATGGGGGCCTTAAACCAACTCTCAAATGACCTGAAAACAAATATTGTTCAACATTATGGTTTAGAGCAAGGCTACAAAAAGCTATCGCAGAGATTTAAGCTGTTAGTGTCCACTGTGAGGAACTGGAAGGAACTAGTGCAAAAATGGAAGACCACAGGCACATTTGTTGTTAAGGCCAGAAGTGGCGGGCAAATTACAATATCACAGAGGCAAAGGCGAAGGATGGTGAGAACGGTCAAAAACAGCCCACAGACCACCTACAACATATTCTTGTTGCAGATAGTGTCACTGTGCACCGTTCAACAATTCAGCACACTTTGCACAAGGAGAAGCTGTACAGGAGAGTGATGCGGAATAAGCCTTTCTTGCAAACATGACACAAACAGAGTCGGTTGTGATATCCAAACGCACATTTGGACAAGCCAGCTTCATTTTGGAAGAAGGTGCTGTGGACTGATGAAACAAAGATGGAGTTATTTGGTAATAACAAGGGGCGTTATGCATGGCGGCAAAAGAACACAGCGTTCCAAGACAAACAATTGCTACCCACAGTAGCATTTAGAATTTGGTGGATGTTCCATCATGCTGTGGGGCTGTGTGGCCAGTGCCGGTACTGGGAATTTGTTAAAGTTGAGGGTCACATGGATTCCACTGAATATCAGCAGATACTTGAAAATAAGGTAGAGGAATCAGTCACAAAGTTGAAGTTGGATATTTCAACAAGACAACGACCCAAAACACTGCTCAAAATCTACTCTGGCATATATGCAGATTAACAAGTACAATGGAGGGAGCTATTTTGGGGGAGCTATACAGGCAGTGTGGGTGATAGTGGAGTGGAATTGCTAGCAGGAAGTTCCACTACACCCTCATATTATAACAACATCATGACCAGCCCTTTCCTAGAGGAGCAGCCAGGGCAGGCAGCATTGGCTCCAGCAGAGGTTGGCATGGACCTGTGTGTACCCACCAATGAACCATGGTGGGTGTACACGGACATAGCACCAGCCACAGGGCCCTTGCTGACCTTGAGCTGATGCTGCCCCCCCTTCATTATGCCCTGGCTGGAGATAGTGAGAAGCAGCATGCTCAGCCGGCTCACCTCCAGGCCCCTGCTCAGCTGGCTCAATTAGAGGCCCCTGCGCAGCTGGCTCCACTACAGGGCCCTGCTCAGCCAGCTCCAGAGCTCTCAGCTGTAAAATATAAAAGGAAATAATGCTTTAGACACATGTTGTTTATAACAATAAATGCCAATAATTGTGGCACACATGGTTTTGTTAGAAATAATTATCTCTTGGTGACTGATTTTTTTTCTCTGAATAAATGTACTTCAATTAAAGTTTGCATGTTTGTAATTCTTTCATTTTTACCTTAAGCAGTGGTGTAGTGCAGGGTATACACAGGTATACGGCGTATACCCACTTCTTTTTCAGTCGGCATTGCGTATACCCACTTCTAAATTCCCTCTGATGTGCATAATTTAGTAGCTAATCTAATCTCATGTGAATAAATAATAAAACAGTAAAGACAGTGATGCAGTGATCCATTGATTCCCCAACGTGCACGCATGATATTGGGCTAGGCGGGTACCAGCAATCTGACAATGCCCAACGCTCCGTGGTAAAGATAGTTTGATGTTTGATATTTGACAGGTTTTCAGACATTCAAAGTTCAATAGCATGCAAGCGATATAAGCTGGAAACCTAATTTCCCTCTATTTTAAAAAGAAAAAATGTTTACAACATTGCACTGGTCTTGTTTTCCCGATTCTAACCAAAGATAGACAATAAGACAAAATATTATTTGCAGCGTTGTAGGCACTTAGCGCTTAGCCGATACACATTGCAAGGGACCGTTAACAAAGTGCATCACCACATTTTGCACACAGGTCATAAATTAAATAACTCTCTGATCACACAACCTAGATAATTAATATCAATGTTGTATCCTTGAAAGGGATTGGCCACACATTGCACACCATTTAGTTTATTAAAAAACTGTTGTAAACTTTTCAACAAGTTGATATAAGTGCAAATAAGGCTTTGAAATGTAATAGTTTCAAGGTCACATGACCTAGGACTAGGTCAAATCTAGGTAGTATCTTTCAGAGTGCCAGGCCACACATTGCACAGCCTGTGTTATTCCTAAACAAGTTGATATAAGTGCTAAAAACGCTTTAAAATTCAATAGCTTTGGGGTCACATGACCTAGGTAATTCAAACCAAGGTAGTAAAAACAGCATTGATTTGAGTGAGCCATTATGCCAGATATTTTATTACATGACTTAAAATCCAGACATTTACCCCCCAGTGTAAACCGATGGCCTTCTGAGATCTACTCGCCAGCCTGAAAATCTAATCACATTTGGCAATTGTAAAATGTATATATTTTTGTTATCTATGTATAATCTTTTAATTAGTCACTAAGGATTAGTTGGACTAAGGAATAGTCACTCAGAACTCATGATTATTTAGTTGTCTCTTCCTATAGTCTGTGGGGCCAGTATTAATTGCGAAAACTGCACCTCTTCTGTGGATAATATTAATTTCATAATGATCCTTTCTCCGTGAAGTTAAGCAGCAAAAGTTAAGTGATAATGTGCAGATACTAGGCCTACTGGCCCATTTTGATGTGAACTAATATGCAAGACTAGTCTTACATGTCACTGTTTGTAAGACAGAGCGTTCTTCCTTTGCTGGGAGGCTTAAAAAATATTGGGGGCATAAATGAAGAGTATACCCACTTCTTCAGGCACCACTACACCACTGACCTTAAGGCAATTCACCAAAAGATGCATTTTTATTAGTCCTTTTTTGCTCATTTTACTAGGGGTCCAAATAATCATAGAGGGCACTGTATATGTAAATTACATTTTCCTTAGCCACTCCACTGTAGCTTTGCTATGTGTTTTGGGTTGTTGGCAGCCATCTTCCTCTCTTAAGAAATGTCCCCATTACTTGATGCTGATGGCCACCCTGACCTCATAGTGGGGAAGATGTAACATATTGGGTTTGTGCCAAGAATATCTACAGAATCAGTAGTGTTTTTGCCATACTTCAAATGGGCTACAATGTGGGCTAGCCACCCCACCATACTGGCCAGTTTTTAAAAGCCCTTGGGAAGATGTGATCACATGCACCCCTTGGCCATAAAAGTCTTTAACTCTGTAAATTGCCATTGGCCTCTTGGTACTCTCTATGCTAGTTTCAAACACACTGTTTTAGTACCTACATATCTTTCTCTGGATGACAGCGCCAGCTCAATTATTGGAACATACATCTGTAGTGTCTTCACCATAAAGCTTAAGTTCCTAGTAAACTGTTAATATTCAGGCCTCCTTAAAATTAATGGGGATTTAGACATTCAGAGATAATGGATAATGATGTGTGCTATGTGGATGGTACATAACAGGGCTGTCCATAGGCAGTCATACACACAGTGAAAGTCTATCTGGAGCCCAAAATGTATTTTAATAAAAATAAAAATCCCTTGTCCATTTAGAATTTCATCCTCTAAACTGAAGAAGGCAGTCAACATTAAGAGTTGATTATAAGGAAGAGCAGTAATTTGAGTCTTTGTGAGTTTTAGCTCTGAGAGCTTTTAATTGATCTGCAACGGGAATATTGACAATCAGAGAGAAGCTTTAACCTGAACCCACTAATCAACTATGGCTTTCTTTCTCTCCCAATCTCTCTATCCCTTTATCTCTCCCTCTTTCTCTCTCACACTCTCACTCTCTTCTTCACTCTGTCTTTCCTTCTACTCCTGTCTCTGACTGAGGCTTTTTCAAACATCTCTTCTGTCGTTGCTAAACACAGTGTGTGTTGTGGTGGCATTGGACATTACGGGATAGCACTTTCATCACGCACCCTATTGTGTTGTCTGCTGTTTCTATGGAAACAAACATTCCTTATGAAAGATGTTTCACCTTGTCTTTTCCACCCTTTTCCTGTCAACCAGGGTAAATTAGCCTGTACTGAGAGGATGCAAATACACACACACAGACCAGCACAAAGCTGCACACACACACACACACTGCTTGCCTGACCATGGTGAGTTGCCAGCATAGTCTATGCTACAAACGTCATATGTCATATAACATTAGCTAATTGTTATAATGATGTGATGCAGGAACACTGACCATCACCTGACCTAACGCATTAACTGACCTAAGACATCACCTGACCGAATGCCTCACCTGACCGAATGCACCACCTGACCTTATGCATCACTTGACCTAACTAACACATCACTTGACTTAACACATCATTTGACCAAACACATCACCTCACCCAAATTTGCAAGAAGTCCACAATGGGCCCCAGTGCAAGTATTGGTCTCAGGCCCCACCCCACTCCATACACACACACACATGCACAACCCACCAACACTATTGGCTCAGTGAGAGCATTTTATCTAGGACCTTATGAGGCTTCAACCACCCCTTGGAATATTAATACACACCAATCAGAGAATAAAGACAAAAGGCATAAAACATCTACCATGGTCACGTCATGTGTAAGCTCATCAGTTTGACAACCACAGAAACAAATCGACCAGGAATATAAAAAACAATCCAGTATTGACACACACAGGTTCCATTACAATAATCATCTCAGCACATTTAGCACAACACTCAAGTGACCATTATACTGTATAATCCAGAGTCCAAAACAAAGAGATTAACAGATTTTTTCACCTGTTGGAATTGAATCTAACTTGCCAAGCTCTCTGCAAAATCATCCACAATTCTTTTTAAGTACAGAAATTCTGGCTGCTCCTAGGCTGAAGCTAAATGCAATTAAACTAAGTATATGCTATCTTCATAAGTCAAAATGTCTGCAATTGGATGTCTTACTATCCTTGATGGTTTTGTTTTAGAATGTGTGCGTACCTATAAAAACCTTGGAATTGTGAGAATACGGTAATAAGCTGTAAATACATGGAGCATCAGCTTTAAAACAGTTGGATGCAGTGCATCATGGAGCATTATGCTTTATCATTGGTGTAAACCTTTGCTCACACATATTGTTATGTAATTGTGTCATGTGTGAGGCACACATTTTGTACTTAATTTTTTTATTATTCTCCTTTTTTATTATTCTCCTTACTTCGTTTTTTTGCCGCCTAATCAGCACCCGTAGTTTTCACGAGAGTGATTCTATTCCAGTGGCACCATATGAGGCCCACTGCCTTGCAGTGCGCTTGTGAATTTGTAATTGATTGGTCATCCCCCACCATCATCAAAAAACATGCAGGTTAGGTTCTCCAGTCAGTGCCCCTGATGAAGTAACTGGCTTAGATCTGGAGTTGGTCCCCGGGCGCCGTAAATGGCTCCCCACTGCTCCCTTGAGGGATGGGTTAAATGTAGAGAATGAATTTCGCTACATGTATGTGTATGTGACAATAAAGTACCTTTACCCTTTTTTCCATCTATATTTTTTATTGACAATTATAAGCAATTATTTTTCTTGTTGGAATGAATGGTGCAATTATTTAGCCATTTGTATGTAATTGAATCATTATACCAGTAGATGTCGATCTATACTAGGATTTGGCTATCTGAGACAAAACAATCTCCCTTTGTTTTGCACTCATCAATCGCAAAAGAGCAACTAGAATGAGTACGTTTTTTGAGGGGGTGCTTTGGCAGATATACAGTTGTGCTCAAAAGTGTGCATACCCCTGGAGAATTGGTAGTAAATGTACCATTTTCAGAGAAAACATGAGTGAGCAGTCAAAAATATTTTTTAATTTCTCATGGGATTTATATTCAACTCTAGGTCATAACAGAGTGGCACAATCATAATAGAAAACATGGCAACAAAAAAATAATGAATTGACCTCTGTTCAAAAGTCTGTATACTCTCAGTTCTCAATACTGTGTTTTGCCCCCACAGCATCAATAGCAGCGTGCAGCTGATTGTGATAGTTGTCTATGTGGCCCCAAATTCCTACAGGTTATATAGCTGGCGGTTCACCTTGGCAAAATGCTTCCAGGTTATGTAAGTCTTTGGTTGTCTTGCGTAAACTGCATGTTTGAGGTCTCTCCAGAGTGGCTCGATGATATTAAGGTCAGGAGACTGTGATAGCCACTCCAGAACCTTCACCTTTTTGTGCTGTAACTACTGGAGGGTCAATCTACTGTTGTGAATAAGGTATATTGTCATGCTGGAAAGTCCAAGTGCGTCCCCATGTGCAGCTTTTGCGCAAAATAATATAAATTGTCTGCCAGTATTGTCCGATAACATGCTGTATTCATATTGCCTTCAATTTTCACAAGATTCTCCGTGCCTTTACATCAGTGAGCCACCAACATGCTTCACAGTGAGGATGGTATTCTTTTCACTATAGGCCTTGTTGACCCCACTCCAAACATAGCGCTTATGGTTGTGACTATAAAGCTCTACTTTGGTCTTGTCATTCCATATTACAGTGTGCCAGAAGCTTTGAGGCGTGTCTAGGTGTTGTCGGACATATTGTAACCAGTCTTGTTTGTGGCACTGGCACAGTAAAGGCTTCTTTCTGGCAACTTGACCATGGAGCAAATTTCTGTTCAATTATCGTCGTCTTTTGCTCCTTGAAACAACCATACTGTCTTTTTCTAGAGCAGCCTTTGTCTTCCGAGGTTACTTGTGGGTTTTTCTTTGTATCCCGAACAATTCTTCTGGCAGTTTTGGCAGACGTTTTTCTTGGTCTACTTGACCTTGGTTTGATATCAAGTGATCCCCTAATCTTCAACTTCTTAATAAGTGACTGAACAGTGCTGATTGGCATTTGCAAGGCTTTGGATATTGTTTTATATCCTTTTCCAACATTATGCAGTTCCAGTACCTTGTTACGCAGGTCTTTTGACTGTTCTTTTTGGCTCCCCATGGCTCAGTAGCTAGCCTGCTCAGTGCGTCCATGTGAGAGCTGACAATCTCATTGATTTATACACAGACACTAATTGCAAATTAAAATGAACGCACTGGCTATGTAGTGTCTATTGAACGGGACTTCATCCAAAAATCACCGGACATCAATGATGTGGTGATTCAACTGTTTGCATTCCAGAAAGGACGTCTATAGCCGCTTTCCGACCGCAGGGATTTTTGCAGTTCCTAGAACATAAAGTTCCTATAACCATTTTTTTCTCGTGTTCCGATAGAAGAAATTGCGGGATTATTTAGTTCCTCGCACTGGCGTTCCTATAACCTTTTTAGCTCCTACTCCATAGCAGGGTCTTTCCATTCTCCCTTTTCCTAGGTCCACGTTGATTGG
>JACXGM010019196.1:0-10360 GCA_016801145.1 Umbra pygmaea
CCCCAGTTCATCTTCCCTGTGAACTACAGCTTCCCTGGTCTTGCCTCCTCAGAACTACGTTTCCCATAACCCGGACTCAATCACCCAAATTCAGCACACCTGCTCTCACCCAGTCCATATATAAAGCACACACACACCATTGCCTCTTCGCGAGGTATTGTGAGTATTGTTTATTCTTACTGAGCATTATATTTCATGTATTGTTTGTGGATTATTCTGCCTTGGATTATCCCCTGTACCTTTGTCAACATTTTGTATTGATATTCTGGCCTGACCCCTGCTCTGTTTGTTACTGTTTCTGCCTCTGGAGTATAGAACCCCTGTTTAAAATAAACATTGTTCATTTTAATCTTTGGGAGTATTCATTACAGTTAACAGCACACTCGTTTGAAATAATTGAGAAATAGTGGAAAACGTGTTGGAAACCTTTTTTTATCTTTAATTCACAATGTGTATATCATAATGGATTCTCTTGAAAATTCTTTATTGTCAAATGTTTGTTGAATGTCAACTCCTCTTATGAATGTCACCATTGAATGTGAATTTATCTGAGAATATTCTAAAACAAGTACATCTATTCAGTGATTGGTCCTTGTCTATGTCGTCATCCAAAATCCTGTTTGCGGCACAGCAAAGTGTTGTGAATCAGCTCTAAGACTGACACTTAAGATTTAGTCCTACACTTCACTAAAAGTAGGACTGAGATGTTTGATAACTAACCTTTAAGCGCAGCTTTGAGCCCAAAATTTTCTTACTCTTAAGTCAAGTCTTAGCAGTGTTCTTAAGAGTTATTCTAAAAAGCTTGATAAATACGGGCCCTGAACTACAATGATCTTCCAATGTAGTGTGTACTGGGAGTGGAACATGATACATTCATACTTGATACTGATACATTCTCATTCAAAGTTGACCTTAATGAAAAGGCTGCCACTCTGCAAGGAATTCTATCAGTGGTTGCAAGTGTGCATGACCCATTGGGTTTTCTCACTCCCTACATCTTTACTGGGAAGAGTGCTCCAGGAGATGTGCAAAAGTATGATACATGGATCCATGACTTGGAGAATATCCAAAAGGGTTAAAATACCAAGATGCCTAATTCCTGTAAATATAGGCAGAATCCAAAAAATAGAGCTACTTTATTTTTCAGATGCCAGTAGTGAGGGTTATGGGCAGTGTTCATACATCAGGATTGTTGCTGATGAAGGTGGCAGACTTGATGGACTCAAGTTGGTTGATAGGTCCGAAGTTCTTATGGGAATGAGAGATGAAAATTCCTCAGTGCTTAAAGGTACTGAAAACAGATGCCTGTGTAAGAGGTAGCTTTCTTGAAAGACTTTCAAAATGGGTTTTCTCCAATTCTCAGATTGGAATACAGCCCTCAATGCTATTGCTAGGATCAAAAGACTGGTGAATAACGACAAGTCAGGGTTCATTAGTGTGGAGGAGAAAAATAAGGCAGCTCAATGAGAAGCCTTTGAAGAAGAACTGAAATTGCTAAGTCAAAACCCTGCTAATCTGTCAAAGAATAAATAGTTATACCAACTTGATCCCATTCTCCAAAATGAACTGCTCAGCATTAGAGGATGTTTAAGAAAGTCTAACGCAGCATTTGAGTTGAAACATCCAGTAATTCTTTCTAAGGAAGGCATTGTCACAACTAGTATTTGACCATTGTCACAGGAAAACTCAACATCAAGGCCTAGGTCAAACCTTGAATGAGCTCAGAGCCAGTGGAAATTGGGTATTAGGTGCAAACCATCAAAATTAAATCTATAGAAGCCTTATTAAACTGTTTTGATTGGTCATTCGATTAGTACATAAAAATGGCGACTGTCGTTAGTTGTCAAGGTTACAACTCGCGAATCGGTTTAATGCGGAAGTAGGCCGCTAGATCTTTACAATGGAATGGTACACATAAAAATGGCTGCCGCTCTGACCATTCTGCTACATTTATTTGCATTTGAATGGCACTTCTAATCATTCAATTTCTATGGTGCAAACAATGTAGTATGAGTTCCTGTAAGATTTATAAGAATGTTTGATCAGAAAATGTATCCTAATGTCTCCTGAATCCTGATTGGAAGGTACATGGTAGGTTTGCAATGGTCTTGGTTATTGTTTATAATTTAATGTAATGTGTGTATTGATTTATATTTAATAAGCTATATATTAAAGGTCCAATATGTAAAACGGACAGCCAGCGGTTACAATGGGTACTGCAGTCCAAATTCAAAATACCTTAATCGTCTCTCTCCGCCCCCTCCTCCCCAGAATTGAAACTAATGTCACAAACAACATCAGCGCAACCTTGAAAAAATTTAGAAACATGCAGAATTTGTTTGGGTGGAATATCTCTGTTGATCTCGTTTTTTTATTTGCTGCTTCCATGGCTGTAGCGCACTGGGTTTGCGTTTTTACAGGTATGCCTGGCAACCCAGTCGTGCTGTTAATGGGCAGTTAATAACAACACACAGGCCAAAACATACACATAAATTCTGTCACGGAACGTAAATTTCAAAAAGAAAAAATACTGACATAAGCATTGTTGTCAGAAACGCTAATATTTCAGCTTAACATGTTTCCTTAATATCTGATGAGGCATTGGTGTCATTTTTGGATTTATTACAGTACATATATTACATATTGCACCTTTAAACAATGTCATGGCAAAATCACTTCTTCACCAATTTGTTTGTAATTTTGGTTTATTTTCAGTTTTTCACAGTGTCCATTTGATGTTTGGGGTGTGGATTGTCCTGATTATTGAGAGGAAGACATTAAATGTAGAAGACATTGAAGGCATCAGTTGAAGCGTGATTATGTGTGGTCTGGAGAAAACATTCAGGAGCCGTTATACTGCATGTTGCCCTGTCAAACACAAACAGTCAATTTCTAGAAACCATAAACTAAGAAAAACAACTGTGTCATGACTGGAACACCTAATTTTAGTAATGCATGTAATGCAATTTTATTTCATTGTTGACTTCACTTAGCAAAAGTCCCAGCACAGCAATGCACCATGCCATTTTTTAATTAAAAGATCCACATGTTTTAGGAGGCTTCAGTAGACAGAGGCATTTATGAGAAACACTTTATCTGCATTGTAATAATCACTAAAACATCAGCTCCAGGCTGCATTTACATACTCATGTTTTATTCCAGCCCTCCTTCTAATGTACTACTTAATTATACTGAGCGCAACCCAATGCCAAACCCCAATAGCCTAATGTGCATTACACTATTGTATGGAAAGGTTATGAAGTGCTATTGAATCCTTAGAATAACATACAATAGAATCCACCTCTCATGCTGTATATTATGTATTATATTTATACATACAGTATAGCCATACAGTGATGATGATTCTACAAAATGCATAGCTAAGGAAATAGATGTTGTTATGCACCTAGCTACACTTAAAATAGAGCCAAACCATGTATTAAAAGGACACTGCTAATTTGAGTTCACTAGGAATACATAGAAAGAAAAACAAGCAGACGCCTGTGATTATGTTAAGGTGACATGTTCTGTTACAATAAGCAGGTAAGGAGTGAATACTCCTGTGCAGGCAAACATCTGAAAGCAAGTCAGTGTTCATTCTATTTCTTCATCTGACGCCGCCAAACACAAAACAACTATTACCAGATGGAGGGCTCATGAGATGCACAGTGCTTCTCTAAATTATTCGCTAAATTATCTCATATTACTGAATTACATATGGTACATTTAAAATTTTGTTCTGCTAGATATTTAATTTTCTATAATTTAAACTCCAGAATATTTATTATTTCACATATTTGATCCACTGCTGGCAGAGTCTATATAGTAAAGACTCTGCCCACAGGAGATTTATTACATAAAAAACGGAGGATGCTACTTCTGAGTTTCATAATATCCTGTGCGAATGAAGTGCTCTTAATGAATGAAGCGCTCACGGTTGAAAGAATGTGAAAATTCTCCCTGTGAATGTATTACTGGCACCATCCTAGTCAGCCCCAAAAACCTTCGGGCCAGGCCTAGAACGTGCAGAGCTAAAACTCACATTGCTTGGCTAATTTGCTGCACTGCTACGTTGTGTTGTTCAAAAATGTTGTACTCACCAGATCATTCTCCCTCTCGAGCGCCCATGTGTTCGACGACCTCCAGATTTACAAATGATGCATTTACATTTCCATGATGCACTGGCTGCAATTTGTTGGACTTACATACAGTACAATTTACACCCAACCCTGTTTCAGGAGACCGACCTTGCTTTTGGCTCTCTCTCCATTCTTAGTTGGGACTAATGTGATTTAACTATCAATCCAGAGAATTATTAGAGTAATTTATGCAAATTTATCATTAGAGTCATCATTTACAGGATGGTAGCTTTTCCAGGGTTGGGCAGCCCTGCCATAAGGCAATGGTTTTCAAATCTCACCTGAGGACTCCCAGCCGTTCCATGTATTAAAATGATTACGAAGCAAGCACATCCAAACCATCCTGTCCATTGAGTGGTTTTGTTTTCTGCCTGCACTGTCTTACCGCAAAACTGAAATTACAAGAGGTAGGTTAATCATTGCGGGGTGGGCTCTAGCCCAAGGATTGACTGATCCTTTTTTCAGTGGAAGGTAAAGAAAACAGCTCAATGTAGTATCAGAGGTCTCCATTCTACAACAATCAAACAAGAAATCCTCTCCAACTGGCAACACCGGGTGCGAGTTAAAAATTTGGTCCAATAAAGTTAAGTCTAGGATAAAAGCGGGTGCGAGTTAAAAATTTGGTCCAATAATGTTAAGTCTACGATAAGAGCGACAACTTGGAAGAGTGACATGTCAATTAGTTCATGTTAATGCCGACATTGTGCATGACAAAAATGGGCAGCTTTATCACTGTCACCACTGTTACTTGACATTGCCAACATCTTCCCTTTCAAGAATTTATTTCACTACAAAAAATAACCTGTTTTAATTTAAACAATGTGAATGTTCTAACTGTGATTGTTTCATTGACCGCATCCTAGCGGTGCAAATGTCTGCCCCAAAAAGCTATGGGCCAGACCTAAAATGTGTGGAAGTAAAGCATGCGTCCCTACTAGGATACTTGGCTGTTTATGCGGTCTCCTGCCGTGCTTCATTGTGTTTTTTAAAAATGTTATTTTGCAATCCGGTACCTCTGATCCTGCCGGATAATTCTTATTTACCTCTGGTGCTCGTGTGTCTTACGGGACCTATGGATTTACAAATGAAGCACTGTATGAAATCAACCTGTAGGACAATGGCTTAGATTTCAAAAATTAACTTTCCCTTAAACTCCAAGACTGTAGTTTATTCAGGTGAGTTAGTAAATGGCTAAACAAAGTTCCACATTGTGTGGAGGGAGATATTCCCATGAAAGTATTGAGAAACAGTGACATACAGTAAGGAATTAGGATGCCTGTGAAAAATATGCCAGACACAAAAACAGACAATTGCCTGCCAAGAGAAACACGTGTGCCACAAAGTTTCCCTCTGGATGTGAATTTGCGAACACGGGGGAGAATTGCAAACTTATGCAATTTAATACTGACTACAGTCATGATCAGTGACAGTGCTTCAAACATTCATATTTCACGTAATTGGTGATTACAATGTAGTTCCCTCCAAAAAACAGTTCATGAGATTTAGGTCTGATCATGGTCTGATCCTGGGATGCAAATACATTATTTGAAACAAAACCAGGTATGCAAGTAGCAACCTTTAGAAATGTACTATGTAATACTTGTAATATCACTAATGGGTTGGTTAGTATATTTTCACTAGGCACTGTATGATATACTGTGAGTAGTGCTGCACAAGGTGAGATTAAATCCAAACACACTCCTCTCTACAGAAGCAATTAAATCTGGTACTTATGTGTAAAGACACTTGTCTGCTTGGGGAGTATTTCATCATCATATTTTGCATCATTACTTACAGCAGTTTGCACTTTCAGACATTCAGAACAGTTCAGTAGGAATGCCACTTGGGAAAATAACACTGTCATTTGGCAATGTGAGGTTAACCCTGTATTCATAAAGAAATTATTGATATTACTATTAATAATAATAAGATATTAATTCATGGGAGAAGAGATAAAAGAGAGATAATGATAGAGTATATATTTTAATCAGAAACCATCATCTTGCTAGCCTGGTCTTGACCTAGATCCTATGGTTGCTGCAGGCATTTTATAATTTGCTTGAAAACAACTTTCCAGATAGGTAACATATGGCACATTGCACTGATTGAAGGAAGGGAGATTTAATGCTGTTTTGAAATTCTAAACAAATCGAACTAATAGAGCTAACCTGGAATCTAATTAATGCGATATTGGATGTTTAGAGGTGCCCTGCTCTATAAAAACCATCACCAATGTAGAGTTTTTTATTTACAAGATGCATTGCCTGATGCATTTAATCCAGACCTCGAACAAAAGTAACCACAGAAGACCTAATATTAAGAATTTTTGACTTTCATGAAGCTGGAAAAGTTTACAAACGTTTCTCTTAAAGCCTTGATGTTCAGCAGTCTACGTTCAAATGATCTATTAATGGAGAAAGTTCAGCACTGTTGCTACGCTCTGTAGATGTGTCCATTCTGCAAAGTTGACTGCAAGTGCACAAGAATGATCAGTGTCCAAAAAAGAACATTGTGGCAGGTCTGACACTTGCAGTGGAGCACCTACATGTTCCACCATTTGCAAAATATTCTGTGGACAGAAGAAAACAAAGTTCCGATATTTGGAAGGAACACAATATTATGTGGGGTGAAAAAAATACATAATACACCAAGATCATAATCTCATCCCAACTGTGACGTATTGTGGAGGTGGCATCATGGTTTGTGGCTGCTTTGCTGCCTCATGGCCTGGACAGTTGGCTCTCATCAGTGTAAAAAAAAATTCCCAAGATATTTTGCAGGAGAATTTAATGCCACCTGCCCACCAATTCAATCTCAACAGGAGTTGGGTGACACGAAAGAAGTTAATATGAAACAAATATGTCTTCTTGAGTGGCCCAGTCAGAGACCTTATTTTAACCCAAATGAAATGCTGTGGCATGACCACGACAGTGCGATTTATACCAGACATTCCAATAAAATTGCTATCAAATCAAATTTTATGACCAATATCTGCACAAGTCCAGGTATATTACTAGCCACAATTACTGGATAATAAAACATACCACTAGAGCAGGGATATTCTTCCAGCTGATCCTCAGGCGTTATAGTTTTTTAAAGCATGGCTTACCTCAGAAATCAAAATGGAATGTATCCAACTGGTTTCCCAGTCCACCGCAAAGACTGAATTAAATATATGTCCAGTAAGAGGAGGTGGAGTTTGTATGATGATTCATAATTTGTGACGTAATGTGAACTATATAACTGTGCTGCAAAATTATTGCTAGCCGACAGGACCAGATTATGAAATCCTAGGCCCAAGTGCTTTGTAAATGTCTAGAGCCCCCGCACCCCTTTGATGCAGGTATCACCAGTACGTTTTTCTCTATGCAGCTAGAACAGTGCCTCTATTTTTGTACTAAGCCCCATAGCCACAAGTGTGCATCATGATTTGTACATCCACATGCTAAAACACACATGTGAATTGCTATTTGTACATGCACAGCCTACAACCCACAAAGGCACGAACTGATATAAAAAATGTATGCACAAATATAATTCACTATCCACAGATAAGCAATGCTTGACTTGTATTTGTAAATACATTTTTGAATAAATGCAAAATGATTTCTAACACACAACTGTAGAATCTGCATGTGTGGATCGCTTTGTGTGCGTGGTTCACACTGTATGGATCTGTTTTTACGTGTGCATAGAATTGTGGCACTAACATTCCACACTACTATGGAAACGCAATTCACAAATGCATGTTGACACATCCTAACATACATCATCTAGGTGAAACTGTCATCACGAAACACAAAGTGATGACATCATTGCTTGCCACTATTTATCAAAAGTTTCAGTAGCTATGTTTTATATCCATAAACTTTTTATATGTCAGCTGCTTAATTTAGCTAGATCATTGCAGTGCATTCACAGAGTGCCTAAGGGACCGTATTTATAGAATGGACCACAAGAGGAAATTAGAGGAGGGTCTTGTCTTTTTATTCTTTGTTGAGAGGAGAATCACCCAATGTTTTTTAGTCAAGATCAGATCTTTTTTTTAAGGAATCAGCTACAAGGTATCCTACATTCACAAAGAATTGTTGGCTCACCTTGCAACTGTTGATTGCATCGCTGTGTTTGTCAGCTTGCAGAACACTCTGGGCTGACAAAAAACACCGGTGGCTACAGCCCCGAAAGCCTGGGTCTGGTAATGCCCCAGTCTGACCCAACAAATATCGCACAATATTTTTTGATTGATGCTCCAAAATTAAGAGTCCAGAGAGTGTTGGAGGAGATGCTGGTACCCTATGAAGACAACAGGCCCGAAATGCGTATGTTTGTTGACTAATGCTTATTATTAAAATGATTGAAGGACATTAATCTCAGCTGTGAGTGCTGTTTTTTTGCCTTGCATTGTATACATATTCATGATTGAAACGAGCACCCGAAGATATTTTGTATTTTTTCTAATCAAGAGTTGAGCTGTTCTCTCACATTTCCTTAATTCCCCTATGAAGACAAGCCATGTGGTGTCATGGATATGGATTTTGCCTTTGAATTGTTTGCGTCATTTTTTGAGAGACAAACAATCAAGAAAGAATGGTTCTGGGACTCCATACTGAATCCTGAATATGGGATACCTATTTTAATATAGACAAACAGGCAAAGAGTGGATTCTATTGGACGATGGGTAAGTGTGCATTTAGTTTCCATGCTTATTGTGTTTCCACAACAATGTTCGTGAGTAAATCTACTGAAATGGCCATGTTAGTGAAGTGTGATGTGTAAGATGAGAAAACAGTGGATAAGTCATGTATATGTAAATACCAGTGGCTATTTGTACATCTTTGTCAAGCACAAACCAGTACAGAAGTTCATCAATAAATTGTTGGGAGGGTCATTGCCTCTTTTCCCAATCATTTTGGAGGGTCGTAGAAAAATGTATTTCTGGCAATCGAGGCTCAAGTCTATTTTGACTGAAGATCCAAAAACTCCTCCGGTAGCCCCTCAAATAACAGTCCCTAAAGGAAAATAGATTCACAAAAATAAATTAGATGGTGTCTTTCTGGCAAATGTACCAGAGATCCTGCTAGTCAATTGTTTTTAGCTTGGCAAAAATGTTACCTAAGTTGAAATGATATAGCTATTTAGCTTATTTACATAACTTGGCTGCTTGTCTACATGGCTTTTGCTGTAGCTTAATAGTGTACAGCTATAATAACATTGTTATTATAGAGTGCCAATATTTGCTGCAGCTATTGAACACATTGAAATGAATGCATTGCAAATTATAATAATGGTCAGTTTAGTTTAGTCTAAATTAAAAACTGTTTTTTCAGGTAATCAAACTCCCAAGGAAGAGGGTTGCCAACCCCTGACCCAGGTAAACTATTTGCTCATGTCTTGATACAGTATCCCCATGTGAATACGTTTCCTTTATCCCTGGCATGTACTGTTCATTTCACTTCTAGTCTGATTTTGAAGACACAGCCAGCTGTTGGACTTACGTGGCAAGACATCATCATGAGGCTGTACTCAACTTCATTTGAACCTGGCTTGCAGACATTTTCAATCTTCAGTGTGTCCGGTTTATGAAAACCTTTTAAACCATATAATAAAGTAAGTAGATAGATATGGATCTATACTTTCTGTGCTGCCGAGCACAGTTGAAACCTATTAATAATAATGCAGAGGATCACTTTCTATCATCCCATCATGAACTCTATCGGCTTGCTCTATGAATGGTGTGAACAAACCAAACATTGTTTTTCATGATGCATTACCCCTCTCATCCTATCTTTTTGGATCTCTGTTCATTCTCAAGTTCAATGCTCTTTCCCTTGTTTCGAAGCATTGACTGTTACATGTATATTAAAGACAGTGAAGCCAGAATTGCTATATTTGCTCTAGAGTCAAGACATTTAAAAATTATTTTCAAAGATGCATTTTAGGCAAGAGTATAGACTGTTATAGACAAAATACTTGTTTATTTTTTAATTGTTAGTTGAAGGAGAGGCATATTTCAAACTCTGTGTGGACAAGGTATGATTTACCACAATAAATCTTAGATATTTGCTCGATCTGCCCTCTCGTCTCACTGCTGGTAAAATGGTAAATAATACAAACCTTACTTTTAGCTTGCTTAGTAGACAAAGTTATAAAATAATTGTTCAGACACACTTTGTGTTCAGTGCCTCAATGTACTGTATTTCATATCAACCAATTCACAGGTC
>JACXGM010019197.1:0-10722 GCA_016801145.1 Umbra pygmaea
ACGCACCACTGCCTGACCACATGACCGTATAGAACACGTACCACTGCCTGACCACATGCCATATGAATATACATCACGATATTGGACCAAAAACTTTCCATTGGACATAAACCTGAAACCACAGAATGACACACCATAAACACAATCATAATGTAAACCAGTACATCACAGGAGAACATCAACCCCCTCAGGTTCCACCACACAGACAGCACCCCCAAGTCCCCAAACATCCTGAAATGATTCTACATTATTATTTATCTTGTAAAACTCAAGTTTCATTCTAAGACGTGCAGAAACTATCCCCTTAAATAATAACAGGGGGTCCACAACTTCCACCTCTAATTCGGTTCCACCTTGTCAACCAAACCACCCGTTTTGCCTGCACAAACAAAACCATTATCATAACACAATTCCCTCTCTTCACCCTGGAGTACCTGGGCCCCATTCAAACATTTCTAACCCAAACACCACACCCAATCTTTCACATACCATTTCTAATTGGGTGACCAGCAACATCGACCCTTCACACACACAAAACTTGTTGAACAGTTCAGTCATTCCACAGAAAGGACACTCCTCAACCCCAGGATCAAGACGAGCAGCCAGCTGTTAATGTCGAGGGCACCGTGAAGGATCCTCCACTGCAGATCCCCCAGAGAAAGAGAGAAAGACAGGACATTCATCGTAAAAAGAAATGATTGATTTTGTAAAAACATCTGAAACCAGAGAATTGATTTAAATAGATAAAGAGTTGTACCCGATCCTAAAGCAAATTAAGTATCAATAAGCTGTGAGACCAGGTTACGCTCTACTCATAAATCATCAAATATACCCTGCCTTCTGAATCTACACAACTGAGTTTAGGATCATAGAGTATTTTTGGTTGTATTAAAGTAATGTATTTATATACTATAGAGCAGGGGTAGGCAACTCCGGTCCTGGAGGGCCGAAACACTTCTGATTTTTGGTTTCTCTTTCTAATAAGGGACTGTTTTATGCCTGGGAAAGCAGGTGATTGCAATTACTAGGTTAAAAAAAATCTGAAGTGTTTCGGCCCTCCAGGACCGGAGTTGCCTACCCCTGCTGTAGAATATGTTCTCAACCCACTTACCTGGTCCAATTACCTGATTAAATATTGTTGAAATCAATGCCTGCTGCACTACTTTAACCTGGGCCCATGGACGTAATTTAGGGAGTAGGGTGTAGTGTAGAGAGTATGGTGTAGTGTAGAGAGTATGGTGTAGTGTAGAGAGTAGGTTGTAGTGTAGAAAGTAGGGTGTATTGTAGGGAGTAGGGTGTAGCGTAGAGAGTAGGGTGTAGCGTAGAGTGTAGGGTGTAGGGTAGGGTGTAGGGTGTAGAGTGTAGTGTGCTGTTGGGATTTCACAAAGGGCTGATGGTGCTGCAGGATCAACAAGGTGAACAACTTCTAACAAAGATGATATTGACAATAAAATGTATTCATTTAAAGGGGATGCCTTTATGTATAAATGACCCTACTTTCAAAACATCCCTCTCTGCATAACATCTACTTGATCTTTTAATATTATTTGCATTGTGTAGCCATGACAACTCCCTGACTATCTGTGTAAGTAGTCGTGGCAACAGTGTTCTTACAAAATACATGCATACCTCCTGATGTCTCGGGGATGCCCTAACCACTCATGTTTATTGTTAATATCCACAGTGTCGGTTCAGTCAAGAGTAGGTTTGACCTCAGTGTCTGTTCAGTCAATGATTGGTCTGACCTCAGTGTCTGTTAAGTCAATGATAGGTTTGACCTCAGTGTCTGTTCAGTCAATGATAGGTTTGACCTCAGTGTCTGTTCAGTCAATGATAGGTTTGACCTCAGTGTCTGTTCAGTCAACGATAGGTCTGACCTTAGTGTCTGTTAAGTCAACAATACGTTTGACCTCAGTGTCTGTTCAGTCAATGATAGGTCTGACCTCAGAGTCTGCTAAGTCAATGATAGGTTTGACCTCAGTGTCTGTTCAGTCAACGATAGGTCTGACCTCAGAGTCTGCTAAGTCAATGATAGATTTGACCTCAGTGTCTGTTCAGTCAACGATCGGTTTGACCTCAGTGTCTGTTAAGTCAACGATAGGTCTGACCTCCATGTTGGTTCAGTCAAGTAGTGTCCACCTTAACAACAAAATTAGAGTAAATGCTGTACAGTAAATGTTCTTTGTTAAAATGTAGAAATCAGTAAAAAGGGAGGGAGAACTGATGGAGAGAAATGCAGGTGACTCACCACTCAAAAACGAGATGAGTTCTAATATTCATTGATTTTGCACTGACATTACAGCAAGCTTTCCTCTTGAAACCTTTTCATTTGTCTTTCACAGTCTCATGTATTCATTAGAAACCACCTGCTGATGCCACACTCAGAACATACAGTGTCACTTTGAACTTAACCCTAATCCTCCTCCCCTAACAATAAGAATTCATAAACTGCAAGCCACAAGTCCCTGACCGAGCCACCACTGTCTGCCGCTGCCAGATCCTCCACTGCCCAGCCTGCTTCTACAGCCACGGCTGATCATTCTCAATGATCAGGCAGCACAGTTAACATGTCCTCCCAAGTAAAAAAAAAGTATATTTAAATATACTTGAAATTTATTTTATTTATCCTAAATATACTTCTTATATATTATTTTGGTATGCATATTTTGAAAGTATATTTCAAATATACTTAAATACATTGAATACATACTTATGGTTAAACATAAGTATACTAGAAATATAATACTGGAGTATAATTTAAATATACTTTTTTTTTACTTGGGCTAACCGACTTGCCAAAACTGTAGTTCCTTAAAGAAACACTCCATACCCCTAAACACCTCAAAATCATTGTGTCAGTCATGTTTCTGACATGACAGTTGCTAAATACACCTTCACAGTGCATTCGGTAATTCCCAACTCGGCTGCCGTAAGTTTTCCAAAAACCTTCAGTTATGTCACTGCACCATTTCTGAAAATATAAAATGTTAGTTTTGAAGCCAGTTGATCTTTGAATCAAGTGAATAGAATAAAACGGGACAAATAAATATCAAGAAGTCAAACGAACGCATCAAAAATGTTGCAGTGACGTAACTGAAGGTTTTTGGAAAACATACAGTGGCCGAGTAGGGAATTATTGAACATGCTGAGAATGTGTATTTAGTGATTGTTATGATGGAAACATGACCGGCACAATGATTTTGAGGTGTTTAGGGGTCTTGAGGATTCCTTTAACAAACTAGTTTGGGCAAGTCGGTTAGAACATCTACTTTGTTCATGAAGCAAGTATTTTTCCAACAATTATTTACAAATTATTCCACTCATAATTCACTTTAACACATTTCCACTGAGTCTGAAGCATACACACACTGAGTTGACTGTGCAGGTAAAATGCTTGGAATATTCCAGAAAATTATGTTATGGCTTTTGAAGCTTCTGATAGGCTTACTGACATCATTCAATTGGAGGTGCACCTGTGGATGCATTTCAAGACCTACCTTAAAACTCAGTGCCTCTTTGCTTGACGTCATGGGAAAATCCAAAGAATCAGCTAAGACCTCAGCTAAGACCTTTGCTAAGACAAATTATGGAAGTATAAACACCATGGGATCATGCAGCGATCATACTGCTCAGGTAGGAGATTTGTTCTGTCTTCTAGAGATAAACATTATGTGGTGCAAAAAGAATACATAAATCTCAGAACAACGGCAAAGGACCTTGTGAAGATTGTGAAGGAAAGAGGTACAAAAGTATCTATATCCACAGTAAAACAAGTCCTATATAGGCATTACATGAGAGTCTGCTCAGCAAGAAAGAAGGATCTGCTCCTAAACCGCTATATAAAAGCCAAACTACGATTTGCAAGCTGAAGAACATCATCCCAATCTTGAAGCAAAGGGGTGGCAGCATCTTGTTGTGAGGGTGCATTTACACAGGAGGGACTGGTGCACTTCACAAAATAGATGGCATCATGAGAAAGGAAAATTGTGTGGATATATTGAAGCAACATCTCAAGACATCAGTCAGGCTTCAAGATGGGCCATTCAACTCTCCTCTGTTCTCATTCTTCCAGATCTATCTGCAGCCTTCAACACTGTGAACTATCAGATCCTACTTTCCACCCTCTCAGATCTTGGCATCTCTGGCTCTGCACACTCCTGGATTGCATCCTACCTGGCAGGCTGGTCTTACCAGGTGACATGGAGAGGGTCTTTGTCAGCTGCGAGGACACTCTCCACTTGTGTTCCCTAAGGTTCTGTTCTAGGGACTCTCCTCTTCTCTCTCTACACCAAATCACTTGGCTCTGTCATAACCTCACATGGACTCTCCTATCAATGATATGCTGATGACACTCAACTATTTCTCTCCTTTCCCCTTTCTGACATCCAGGTGAAAACCTGCATCTGTGAATGCCTGGCTGATATCTCTGCATGGATGTCAGCACACCACCTCAAGCCCTGATAAGACTGAACTACTTTTCTTCCATGGGAAGGCCTCTCCACTCCAGGACATTTCCATTACAGTTGAGAACTGCACATTGTCACCATCCCAGAGTGCAAAGAACCTTGGCATGATCCTGGATGATACCCTCTTGTTCTCTGCAAACATCAAGCCTGTGACTCGTTCCTGCAGGTTCATGCTCTTTAACATTTGCCGAGCACGACCTTACCTTACACAGAAAGCAGCCCGGGTAATCATCCATGCACTTGTCATCTCATGGCTGGATTATTGCAACTAATTCCTAGTAGGACTCCTGGCATGTGCCACGAAACCACATCAACTCATACAGAATATACTGGCCCGCCTGGTTTTCAACTTTCCCAAGTTCTCCCACGTCACCCTACTTCTACACACACTTCACTGCCTCCCAGTTGAAGATCGAATCCGCTACAATGCAATGGTGCTTGCCTACGGAGCATCAAGAGGAGGTCCTCCCCACTATCTTCAAGTGATGCTCAAACCCTACACACCTACAAGGGCTCTCCATTCCTGACTATCCCACACCTTCGGGAGGTCAACTCCAAATCCAAGCAGTCTTAACTCTTCTTCGTACTGGCTCCTCAATGGTGGAACCAACTTCCACTGGAGGCTAAAACAGCAGATGCTGCGTTCGATTATCTTTCAGAGTCGGAGCTCTGAGTCGGAGCTCGGAACGTTGCCTAGCAATACGCACCACACGCCCCCTTTTACTCGGACATCCAACTTTCTTACTCTGAGAACTCAGAGGAGACCGAGCAGGAATTCTGAACAGGAATAGCAAGGTGGCTGCGCCCTTTAACTTGTAAAGATGAATTATTTTCATAGTTTTTGGACCGCTTTGGTTGTTTAAATGACAATTTCAATCACTCGTATTACTGCAATACATAACTGCATCCATATCACTGCCTGTGGGTATGGGAATTGCTCTTGTTGTGAGTGAAATATTAAATGAAGACTTGTTTCAAACTGATGTTGACAGGACATTTTTACAAGGATGGAATGACATGAACTGAGTTTCAAAGTCTTTGGCTTGGGTTTAGTAAACATCTGGCTTCAACTGTATATCTCTATATACAAAAGAATCTACCTGTACAGATATATGACAGGTAAGGTGTAAAATTGAGCAATACGATTATTGCTCATGCCAGGGACATCACTAGAGATGTATGCATAGGGGGGCTAAGCCTCTACTAGGGGGGTATGCTACCCCTAAAGAGTTTTTTAATTGCCCCAAAATGTTTGCTGTCCCACAGCCTCTTATTTTGCATAACCCTTCAAGATAAGTCCAAACATTTGATCAAATAAACATTGAGTGAGTAAAACCTTGAAACCTTTTAATTGAGTTGATTTCTATGGTGGGAAGAATAATGATGAAAAACATTATGTTTGATGTGTAAACCTCAAATTGCAAATCTTGTGAAAATAATTTTATTAATGCATGAGCATGTTGGCTTGTGTCATAAAAAACTGCCAAATTTTAACTGAAACCTTAAACATCCAGTTACTTTTTTGTTGATCACTAACCTCCATGAAATCAGCTCCCTCAGCCCTGTCAGCCTGCAGCTTCTCTCATTCTTGCCTGTTTTAACAAGTTATTATTATTAAACTCAAATGTACATCTCAAGGCTTAATGAATGATCAATACATTCAAACTTTGTATCTGTCTGTTTGAACAGATAAAATACTTTTTTCTCAACTGAATGACCTTCAGCAGAGATGCAGGCACCACCTCTTGAAGAACATTCACAAATATTAAAATCAATAATCTGTGGATACTGTTATACGATTGTTATGTTTGAGATCTCAATAACATAATTTCTGTCTCAAGTAGTCTACAGGCTTACTGCCAGTGGACATTCTTTACCTCACGTAGGTTAGACCTAAACTAGCTAGCTATCTCATCACATTTTCACCCGCTTATCCAGCTCTGACTGCGGGATCCCGAGGCATTTCCAGGCCAGTGTGAAAATATAGGGCCCTATCTTGCACCCGGCGCAATTTAATTTTGACTCTAATACAAGAATCATTCCTATTTTGCACCTGATGCACAGGGGACTTTTCCTCCACAGACATGGGAATGAACCTGCGCTCCCGGGGGCAGTTCAGCGAAAAGAAGAGCCGTGTTCCGGCGTAAACGTTCCCTGGTGATATTTTGCAGTTCCCGAAAACAATTCCGCCACAGACCAGGAAAAACCTGGTTAATAGTCAGTGGCGTGTTATTCAGATGCTATTTTAAAGGTGCATGCTTGGCCATAATGTAGCTTGTGCACAATGCGCATACACTTTGCTTCTCTCATTTGCACAGATGCAGCAGTTCCCATTATTGCAGTCCATACATAAATAGAAGAAAAAATATTATCACACAGGGTAAATCATTGTGTTGTCCGAAGATGTGGAAAAATAGGCATACATTTAGTGTACACATTCACCCAAATTATTCAGAATTAATTATTCGCACTGATATACATCAACCGCAAGGGAACCCATTCAATCAACATACTGTAAGTAATATGCAAGTAATATGACTAATTTATGGCAAACTCTGCCATCTTTGAGGGGAATCCCCCCTTTGATTGGTGGCTGTGAAGGGGACAACGGCAATCTGTTAAAGACATGGCTGATGACACCATTTATGATGCCAGCTGTCACAACCTGGCAGGGACTATAGCCAGGTTGTGGCAGAGAAATGAACTAAAATTGTATACTCCATATGTGTATACTCTATATGTATTTCTGTGTAGTGGGTGCTTGTGGGGTTTATTTTCATATGCCAGTGCAATGCACTACGGGTTTTTGTTACCATATTGAATGTATTATTGTATGGTGTGCCTTCCCCTCTTTCACCTGGTGCTAGTAGAGACTAATTGTGATTTCTATCAGCTGGTAGTTCTGTCCCTATTTAAGCCCGGGTAAATGAGAGGGAGGCGCGATTCATTGGAATTATCGGATGGTTGTTGTGGTGTGCTGTTCGTCCAGGGAGCTGAGTCATGTTACTGGTATGTTGTGATAAGAGTGCTGTCTTGTTTTGAGCTAATGCATAAGCTTTTTCCTATATATGTCGCTCGTGTCCACGCCGCGTAAAGAGCGTATTAGTTATATATAGATGTTGTTGTGTGCTGCTCACATTACGTGACACCTGCAATTACGATGTGATATACGCTCTCTGGATTGATTGTCTTAAGTAAAAACCACATTCTACAAATCATCTACCTGCCTGCTTTCCCTCTCTACTTCACACACGACACAATCGTGACAGCAGCAACAGTGCATGAAATGCTGTTTAATCGAAAACACAGAGAAACGCGCAGCGTAGCCTAATTGAACAAACATTTGGCACACTGAAAATGCGCTTCATGTGTTTGGATAGGACAGGAGGTACTTTAAAGTATTAAAACAGTAACAGCATTCTTTCTGGTTTGTGTTTTACATAACATTGACATGAATCATGGATGTGTTGATGACATAAATGAGGAAATATTACAGGACTTAAGGAGGCGTGATGTTGAAATGCATGTGCCGAATGCCAATTAACACAAATGCACTAGCAGCACAACGGGAGAGGAGAGCTTATTTGACAGAAGAGTGAGGCAAGCAAAGTAATCTCGGTCTAATGTTAGACTATATTGCAAAAATATTACCATGCATTCATAACCTCGTGATTCAGTGAGATTGAGCCCAAAGCATCGGAAAGTGTGTCTTGTGACATTTCTTAATTTACATTTTGTAAAAATGAAAAATCAATAGCATTCCGACGTTATAATAGCAATCCGTCATGGAACAAGCACACCTGCTCTTAAAGGGAATGTGAGATGATGCTCTGATTGGTTTATTGCACGTTACGCCCAAACCACACCTATGACCAATGTAGTTACTTTAGACCTACCCATATTAGATTTGCGTAGAGCGCAAGTGTCATTTATCCCGCCGGCATAATAGCAACAGCACCCAGGACCTGCCCACAATGTCACTTGGTTTTGGGTTTGATACTTGCATTTCAGATCGTTAAAATAGGGCCCATAATCTCTCCACCTAGTCCTGGGTCTGCCCCGAGGCCTCCTTCCAGCTGGACATGCCTGGAATGCCTCCATAGGGAGGCGCCCATGGGTCATCGTTACCAGATGCCTGAACCACATCAACTGGCTTCTTTCTACTCTCACAGATTACTGAGATTCTCACGCCAGACACTTACCTGAGAAGGCCGATTTGTACATGCAATCTCGTTCTTTCGGTCATGACCCAGCCTTCATGACCATAGGTGAGAATAGGAATGAAGATTGACCAGTAGATCGAGTGCTTTGCCTTCCGCCTCAGCTCTCTTTTCATCACAATGGTGTGGTAAAGGGAATGCAACACCGTCCCCACTGTACCGATTCTCCAGGAAGAGACCCCCTCACACCAGCACCTCCCAGAGCAGCTCCCAGGGTACTCGGTTATACGTATTCTCCAGATCCACAAAACAAATGTAAACTAGAGTAAAGATCTAGTCCGTTGTTCCATTGTCAGGATGAAATATGCATTGTTCCTCTTCAATCTGAGTGTTGCAGGTTTCCAGTGCCGGTCAGCTGTGCCTCATCTTCCTTCGCTGTCTCCTTTGAAGGTTGGTTATTCCGTCACAATTCCCCAGTTTGGTGTGGAAGGGATTAGACAAATGTGAAGGAATTCCAAAATCAAAACAGTGTTTAGTAATGATTAATGCACACAATGTCATGAGGGCCAAAACGGTACTAATAGTAACACAATGACACACAAGATGACATTAACAATAACCGACAGCTACAAACATACAGGACTAGGCTTAAATACAGAACTAATGAACCATAGCTTACAGCTGTGAACTAAGACAGGTGATAGGAGAATGGAATGCATGTGATATGTCAGCTAATTTCTAGAGTGGGAAACACAACCAAAACAACACACACAGGGTAGAAACTCAAAATGAAAACAATACATGCGGGTACATACAGACAACATGCAAGTTCCCCTTGGGGGGGGGGTCATGACACAGTCCATGTGATCAAAACCATCCTGGAGTGTTGACTCTGATTGGCTCTTCCAGTAGTATCTTGATGGTTGCCCGGCTCTCTCTTCAACACTTGCTTGTAGAATAGAACAAGTAAAATGGCATTTTACTCTTCTATCCCAGAATAAAAATATATTTTACTGTCACGACTTCCCAGGGACTGGTCGTGGGTCATGAAATGAAACTGAATTGATTTATGAGGAAGTGTTCCAGTTCGACATTTTGGATTGTTATGGCTTCCGGACACCATGTTATATAGCCGGGTAATCTGGGTAGAGGATCATTACGCGCAAGAGTAGTGGGTTAGTTGATTACCTCTACACCTGTTACGGTTTAGGAAGTAATACGGCTATATAATCTATGGTGTCAGAGAAGGCAGTGCAGATTTGCACCTCTGTTATGTTGGATGGTTGTTCATGTAAGGATACTGTTATGTTAAGTGTGGAGTGAAGCTGATGGACATTTCATTACTATAAGTGCCTTCACCACTGTTTGTGTTCTAAGTAATGTTTATGGTATTGTTGAGCCAGGTGTACGCTCTGTATATTAGCTAACCGTGTCTATGCCACGTGAGAGCATAATATAGCTTGATATAATGTATATTAGTTGTGCAGTTCCTATATCGTTTTCGTCAGCGGTCCCCTTACACATGTACAGTCCTTACTGTTGAGTGTTTAAAAAAAAAAGAACTACATCACTCCCTGCACTTGGTCTCCATCTCTTCCAACACGCCTTGTGACACTTATATCACAGACTTTAAGTACATGTTTTTAATTGGTTCTGCTATCCCAGACTATAAGGACATGTTTTAAATGGGCTCTAATATCACAGACGACAAGGGATTTATTTTACATTTCTTTGTGAAGTTGTTAGATGCCAGGAGGCTTAACACTGTATGGAGAGATGTTAACCAAGCCAGGCTCATGTTTTGAATTTGACTTCCAAAATTGTTGGTTGAATAGCAGTAGCCATGTGTTGAAAAATGTGACCACTGCATCCCAATACGAATCTGTTAGAGATGGGAGGTAGGGAGGGGAGGGTTTAGGAGAATGCTAACATTATGTGAGGTTACTGTCTACTGACCTCTCTAGACCTCACCTGTCTACTGGAGTCCTCACCTGTCTACTGGAGTCCTCACCTGTCTACTGGAGTCCTCACCTCTCTACTGGAGTCCTCACCTCTCTACTGGAGTCCTCACCTGTCTACTGGAGTCCTCACCTGTC